>BMAO01035264.1:0-76844 GCA_019973975.1 Trichonephila clavata
TGGCATCAATCTGGCTTTGCCCTCCCCCCTAGAACCCTGGGCCTCCCCTCAGAGCGGGGATGGCGGGGGTGTACGTTACGCCACTGCCTTCTAGGCATAAAAATGAATTGGGATTGGTTGACAGAAAAAGATTAGTCATTCCATGCAGCAACGCTATGATACATTTCCTTAATCGTAGTGGCTGGAGAGTGGTGGTGACTCGGTGTCTTAGTCACCCAAGATCAATGTTTTCAATAAATGAAAGTTCAGAAGAACGTGCTAGCCAAAGCTAGCCTCCTCTGTGTCGAGGTAGATCAGGGGATGCGACGGACACCATGCAGTATTGCGTTATCTTAGTGATTGTGAGGACGCTTTTTATGGACTGAGGAGGTTTTTAAAATCTAAATTTCTTTCAAGGAACACAACATTTTTAATTTACTAAACTCTTGTTAGATCAGTTCTGATATATGCATCTGAGACTTGAACATTAACAAAACTAGAAAGAAATCAAATGAAACATCTTTTGAGCGAAAAATGTTTCGAAGAATACTTGGAGGTGTAAACGAAAACAATAGCTGGAGAAGAAGATACAATTTTGAATTAAATAGATTTTATGAACAACCTGACATCATTAAACACATAAAAATGAATAGAATGAATTGGATGTCTCATATAATTCGAATGCCAGATGATAATGTTGTCCAAAAGGTACTGCAGTTCAAAGCCACTGAGATTCGGAAGCGTGAAAGATCAAGGCTGAGATAGATAGACTCAGTGGAATCAGACTTTGGAATTATAAAGAAGAAAACTTGGAGAACAAAAAAGTAAAAAAAGAGGTCATTCTGAAGGAATTTTCAAAGGAAGGCACTGACCCACGAGGTGCTGTCTTGCCTGATATGATGCTGATGGTTGATAGAGGACATCTCCGAGGCCTCGAAGATAGGGCAGAGAACACCCCCTTAAGATCCAAGAAATATAATTCAAGCTGTTTATATTACCGATGACGCGAACAAGAAGTGTTCATGTCGTGCACTTAATGGAGGTTCATACCATTACACTAGATGCCTTATGAGGATATCGAATGCAAATAGACTACGTGAGTTCTCCTCGGTGCCTCTAGCCACGGATATGTCCATTATGATATTGCTTATAGAACCGGGATTCATCTGAAAAGACGATATGATGCTATTCTTGCATTCAGTTTCGTCATTGGACGCACCATTGTCACCGCGTGTCTCTATGCTGCAATGTTAAAAGAAGCCGTGATATTGGTCACCATATTGACAATCCGTGCTGGTCCAGACGTCGTCACACTATCCATGGGGATACACGTCGTATTTCAAGCAAGCCCACTTTCGGACTCAATATCTGTGATGTATTTTTGAGATCTTGCAAGGCCGATCTGATAACATGTTCTCCCTCTAGGTTGTTAGTGGTGGGAAGAAATAGAGATCCTGTATGGCATTCAGTGCAACCATCGTAAACGCGTTCCATATTTTCATAACAATCGTTGGATTTCGTCCAATGCGAGTAGCAATATCGCGAAACGATAAACCATGCTCTTTATCGGCGACGATCCTACCACTAACGAATTCCGACAAGAACTGATAACCATTTCTTTTTCTTATACGAGACATAATGCGATCTTCTCACAACCAATCAACATTCAAATGCGTTCGTAAAAAGAACTCCCTTTATAACTTTCCTTCAAAACAACAACAACAAAAAAAACCCCTGGGACGACTCGGCATCACATAGGAATGCAGTATCTCAAATGCCGCTTTTGCGAACTATGGTGCAAAGAAGCAGAGAAAAAGAACAGAAACACACATAAATGGGGCAGAAAAAATTTTAGTGAAAAAGCAATACTAAAACAAGGCTTCTGTGTACAGCCTTTCACTAAAATATTTTCTGCCCCATTAATGTGTTGCTGTTTCTGTTTTTTTCTCTGCTTCTTTGTACCACAGCTCGCAACTACGGCATTTGCAACCCTACATTTCTACGTGATTCCAAATCGTCTCTGTATCCCTTACACACCCCGCAATTTTGTCGGCCTTGTAGCGAATCACCCTGTATTGAAAAGTTAATGCCAAATTACACTCATGGACAAAAAAATTAGCGCACCAAAAAGTAATTGCGGGAACGTAACGAAACTTGGCATGAAGGTACATGTCGGGGAGAAATGCAAGTTATTAGAAATGCAGCGTGATTGCGCATTACGTATAGCCAGTAGAGGGTGTTTAACGTCGTTCACCGTGGAGTATAAAACAGGTAACCAAAGCTTGTTTGAATGTGTTGAATCGTTTACAAAGTAAGTGCTGAAGTAGACATGCCCTTACGCCGTTTTCGAAGACAATATGAGCAGCTGTCGCAGGTTCAGAGGGGGAGGGGATCATCGGCATGATGGAAGTAGGGTGATCAGCTAGGTGAGTAGCTAGTCAATTAGGCCGCTCTGATTGTGTTGTGAGGAGGTGTTGGGACCAGTGGATCCGAGAGATGTCATTTACACGAAGACCAGGCTCAAGACACCCTCGACAGACCAGTCGACGAGAAGACCGCCACATCGTAAGAAATGCACGCGTACAGCCAACTGCTTCATAGGCCGCCATCCAGGCACAGGTAGCACCTTCACTAGGGGCCCCGTGGTGAACGCCTCAACCCTGCCTTTGCTTTACAGCGATACACCGCTCCCACAGCTGGTGCCCCTCAGGGGGCTCACCTTCTTTAGGTGAGTACGGGTGTCACAATCCCGAGGTACCCTAGTGATCTTTTCCTTCTCCCAAGGGGTTTACTGTCTTTGGTAAACTCGGGTGTCACGAACCCGGGGTACCCTAGTGATCCTTCTCTATTTTCGACCCTCTTGTCATTCAATTTTCCCTTTTCTTCATTTCCCGTCTAGACTACAGACAATTTTTCGAAATTTACATGTACAAAATTATCAATTCATTTTTTTATTAGATTACTCACAATATTCATTATTAATACTATATTTTCGTTTTGTATTGCGTTCAATTCGTTTAATATTTTTTGATGATTTATTTTGATGTTCGCATTATTTCTTTGTTTTCTTACTAACAACGTTGGTTTTCCGACCCGCATGTTTACCGTGTGCGGCGTCCCGTAAGGAGGAAAATGGTGTCCTGGGGATACCTTTTGCGTTCCCTTTGGCCCACGCTTCGCTGTAGACGGGTGGCAGGAGTGAGCCCGCTCCTGTCAATCGGCTGGTGATAAGTCTTTTCGGAGACATTGCTGTAGGGTTAGTGCTGCAGATAAGGGGTGGCGGGTTTACCCGTTGGATCCTCGCCCTGATGCTGTAGCACTATATTCTGGGTGTACTCCAGGTAAGCGCCGTGCCTGGTTTTTGCCAGATGACCGGCACACTGCCTCCCTTGTTGGACTCCGTGGTGGGTGGAGCCACACCAGGATGAATACCATCTCTCTGTCATGGATCCTGAAATTTTGTGCCCGGGTAAAGGCCTCGTTTTACCCAACATCAACATAGATACTATTGCTACTAATTCCCGCTTTTTAATCTTGTCACTACCAAATAATGAAATGTCCCTGAAATCACCATTTGCCATACAGAAAGCACTAAAAGGAATAGGAGGAGATCCGAAATCTGTTAAGAAGCTACGATCCACAGACCTACTTATTGAAACTACATCTGCCTTACAAACTAAGTCTTTCCTTTTGGCCAAAACGTTTTTAGATTGCCCGTTAACCGTAAGTCCTCATAGATCACTAAATTCCAGTCGAGGTGTCATTTCAGAACCTGACCTGTTGACCACCCCTGAAGCAGAAATCCTTGATGGATTTTCTGATCAGGGGGTTATCCAGGTCAGGAGAATTACAATTAAAAAAGATAGCACAATTATTCCTACAAAACATCTAATATTAACATTCAATAGCCCGAAACTCCCAACTAATATAAAAGCAGGTTATTTAAACTGTAAAATCCGTCCATACATTCCGAATCCTCTGCGCTGCTTTAAATGCCAGAGGTTCGGACATTCTCAAACTTCCTGCCGTGGGCAATTGACGTGCTCTAGATGCGCAACTGTTGGTCATCCTTCCACAGATTGCAGTCTGGAGCAGAAATGCGTTAATTGTTCACAGCCTCATTCGTCCGACTCAAAACTGTGCCCTAAATGGAAAATTGAAAAAGAAATCCAAACTATTAAAACTAATAAAAATATATCATATGTAGAAGCCCGAAAATTAATAGCCCCACAACCATCTCAAACTTACGCTCAGGCTGCTAAACCATTATCGGTAAGCAGTTCCTCACAAACAGATGAAAATATTACTAAAATAGTTTGCCCACCATTAAAATTGTTACAACCTACAATATCCGTTCCAAAACAAATGCCATACAGAATTCCTACAGTTAACAAATCATGTACCTCA
The DNA here is from genome assembly GCA_019973975.1 of Trichonephila clavata. Lineage (NCBI taxonomy): Eukaryota > Metazoa > Arthropoda > Arachnida > Araneae > Nephilidae > Trichonephila > Trichonephila clavata. The sequence continues at coordinate 4,387 of BMAO01035264.1, forward strand.
ACTCAAGCACAACTCATACCATCCTCATCTTCCGTTAATATTGCATCCGTATCAGATTCTCAGCCACCTATTCCTTTGTTTACTAATGCTCCCTCCACGTCCAATAGTGTTCTTGAATCTGTCGCATTATCCTCATCCAAACAAACACCTTCTCCTTCGACATGCCCCATTTCTACAGTCTCACCCGCCACATCTACTAGTCTATCTACCTCAGTTGCATCTGTCTCATCCAGTAAAGCACCTTCTTCATCCACAGTATCAATGTTTACACCTTTAACAAATGAAGCAAGTCCTGTTATTTCAACTGATACGACTACATCCAATACCATACCTTCCACAACTCAAGCTTCAAAACCTCGTAACAAAAAGCGGCCCCCTAAAAAAAATAAAAAACCGAATGTAGAAATCAAGATGACACCACATAAACCCAAAAAGTCCGCACCTGTCGAATATACTACGGATGAAGAAGACACTATTATGTACGACGTGGAGGAAGAGGAGGAGGAATATGAACCGGATCCTAACTTCACGTATAAAAACGGAAAAACATACTACAAAGGATTTTTACTTTTAACCCCTACTAAAAATAGAAACTGACCTTTTCTCAATTATACTTATTGAATTTGGTGGGGAATCCCCCACCCCACCGATTCAGAAACGATTAAAATTACGGTCTAGATTTTATTAAGAAATTTTATAACTTTTATTTACACTCTTTTCATTTATCTGTTTTTTAAGATGTCTGTTATTTTAAGATCTTATCTGACATGTGTGATGAGGGGAAACCCCTCACCAAAAATTGTTCTACTTTTAATCATTGGAAACCAATTTTTATGCGATTTGAAATTTTAACTTTTATTGAAACTGTGTTTTCATTATTTTTAGATATTTCGTCCTATATTTTAATATTTTAACGAATGTTTGGCGCAGCATAGCCAAAGTTGGCTCTTGCGCCATAAAACCCAAAACTCACTCACTCACTCACCCACAGCTGGTGTGATGGTATGAGGTGCCATTGCCTACAATACACGGTCACCCCTAGTATTGATCCGTGGCACCATGATAGACTAGTGGTATGTCCATAACATCGTGCAACCACATGTGTTGCCACTCATGCAACGGCTCCCAGGAGCAATTTTTCAACAAGACAGTTCTCGGCCTCACACGGCAAGGGTGTCACAAGACTGTCTCCGCATTGTTACTACCCTTCCTTGGCCTGCGCGATCCCAGATTTGTCTCCGATTGATCATATCTGGGATCATTTGGGACGGCGTGTTGGGCATCCCGCGATTTTGAACGAACTAGAGGCAAGGTAACAGTAAATATGGAACGAAATGTCTCAAGACATCATACAGAACTTGTATGTCTCGATGACCGATCATATCGCATCGTGCATTCGCGCTAGATGGGGTTCAACAGGGTATTAAATCCTCCGTTCTTTTGCCTTTTTCTCTGAAACAAATGATTCTTTTTCTTTGATTTTCTAATCATTTACTTATATCAAAGTAATCATTACGTATGTAAAATTTCATTTCATTTTGACGACTCCTTCTTGGTGCGCTAATTTTTTTGTCCATGAGTGTACTTCATTTTTAGGTGTGAAATGGCGTCAGTGTGAGGTGAATTATACCTATTATTTTTGTTCTAAAATACAGTCGAACCTCCATATTACGAACCATTCTATTGGGAATTTTTCTACATAGTGAACTTTTTCCTGAAACCAAGAACATTTCACGATTTTCTTCGTAAAATAACCCCCCATTGTCGAAGTTCATTTTTCTATATAGCGAAATTTTTCTCTTGTGAAAAATTTTTGGTGCATTGCAAAGATGTGAAGCATATATTATGAAACACAAAGCATTTCTTCAAACAAAAAAAGCAAGCAAAATTAACAGATTTTATGAGTAATTAAATTTGAGGACTCATGTAGTAACGTATGTTTAGTTTTTCTAGTTATAAAATAATGTTATGTTTAAAAGTATTTGTATGCTTTAAATTAGAAAATGTCCTTAAGAAAAATTCATTAATTTTTATATAAAATTATTTTCTTAATGTAGAAAATACAGTGTATTTCTCGGCATACTTTTTTCTTGTTTTCCTTGCAGTTTTTCTTTTTTTTTTATGGGTAAGATATATAAAATAAATAGATCTTAATTTACAAAAAGGTGTAAATAATTACTTTTTTAAAAATGTAAAGTGTTTGTGAATTTAAATTTGTTTTATGTGGTTTATAAAGTATATTGAAAGATGAACCTCTGTATAATGAATTTTTCATATAGCGAACTTTTTTCGGGATTTAGACTTCGTTAAATAGAGGTCTGTCTGTATATCGTACTCCAAGATATTTCTAAGCAAAACGATCTGTATATTAAGATATCCGACTACCCTAAAATTGTGAATTTTGCCAAAAATTGACAAATTTTTTTATGACTTTATTTTGTAGACCATTTTATTAGCTTTATAAAAATACCAATTTTATGTTCACTAGAACAAAAACTATAAGTGTTTTAGTAAAAGCAAATGCCATTACTTTAAGCAAGATGTCCTACATTAAAACGCGTTTTACTCGAAATGTGTTTTTTTTTAAATGTTCAAATGGGGCCACACACACACAGTGATCGCTCAAAAAGTTTTGAAAATAATTAATTGAATTTTTTTTTGTATATGTTCTGTATAATACTAGAAGTGTTTTAACCTTCAGATTCATCCATCACTGTTTTATCACAAAATTTACAGTCACTTATGTTAATATAATCACTGGTTTTTTAACCAATTTCATATAATGACTAAGATAAAGTGCTCTAGTTTTTGCAAAAATTTAAATGTCTCTTATCCTGAAAGTCATTTCAAAAATGAATAACGTAGCAACACATAAAAATTGAAAAAATGAAAATTTGTTCATAAAATTTTGGTACAGAATGTGCCGCGTTTAGGTTATTTTTTGTAAATGTTTACCCGTTTTTTCCCATTTTAGTTACAATAATTTATTTTTCTCTTCTTAATTTTAGTATATTTTTCTTAAAATGTACTAAACAAATCTAAAAACAACAACAACAAAAAATTCCCCATATCTCCATTTTTTCAAAAAAAAGTTGTCGCAAGTAGTCGGATACCTAAAATAAATAATATACATGTATTCTTTAAAAATTCTTTTATAAAGGACTGATTAACTAATTACCGTAAAATCCGGCGTATAGCGCTCACTGGCGTATAACGCGCCCTCATACTTTCACGTCGCAATTTTTTAATTTTTAGGGAATATTCACCGTATAAAGCGCACACCTAATTTTACGAAGAAACCTGAAATGTACATGTACATTTCTGTTACGTTTTGATGTTATTTATTCGATGCATTATACTATGCTTTAGAAAAAAATATTATAATTTTAGAACTACGACCCTTTAAGCTCAGAAGGAATGCCTTTTCTTTAAATATGTAGTATTTCGATAGATGAGACATTTTATTAAAGCTCTTATCTTTTTTTTATTCTAAAAGTTCTCATTTTAATACCCGGCGTATAACGCGCATCCGTAAATTTCGACCTTAATTTTTGTGTTTAAAGTGCGCATTATACGCCGGATTTTATGGTGCTTATTATATATTATTATTTAATATTTATGATTTGCTATTTTGATTATTTGATGAAAATGAAACAACAACAACGTTTCAGAGAACAAATAAACACTTTTCCGATACACGTTTTTCATAAAAAGTGCACCCTAAGGAATTTTAAAAAAATACCAAACGCTGGGGGAAGATCCAAACAGCGAAAATTCAACGGAGTAATGGTTGATGCAATTATTTCTTCTTATTTCCGAGCCGTAAAATTTTTTTGCAAATCTAGAAATCTTAATAGAAATCTGAATCATTCAAGAAAATCTTAAATAGCTACAATCAGGGTCGATCCTAGCAAATGTGCAGCGCGTACACCGCACGCTGGCAGCCAGAGCAAGGGGAGAAAGAAGGCCGCATATAGTTCTATCAAACAAGCAAAAGTTTTTACAAATTTCTCAAAATAAAAAAAAAGTCGAAAAAATATGATGAATTTTAAACAGTTTGTGACGGTTATATCCGCGACTATACTAACACCTTGGGGACTATTCTGTGGAAAAATAATTAATTCAACCAAGTTTCGCCGAACAAGAAAGCGTGATTATGTAAATGAAGTATATTATATAAGTTCTGTTTTTCGCGAGTTTGTGAGTTGACACGTTGGAGTTGGCAAGTAGGAGTTAGCGTAGAGTCTGCGAATTAATTTGTTAGTTGAAGATTGAAAGATAGTGGAATTAGTAAGAGGTCTTGGAGTTGTCCAGGAAAAAGATTACAGAGCGTGGATCCAACAACATTGATCAAGCCTGATAAAGATCACTGGCAAGTTTCCAGTGTAGGATCTGATGCATAAAAAGTACAGGTATTGTGAGCTTGATTAATTAGAAGTTAGCTTATTAGGGTGCGGAGTAGTTATATTTGAGCGTATTTAAGCTGTCTTAGATTCAGTTGAGGGTCCGTAGTATATGCCCATGTTATAGAATCTCACCTCCGCGCTCTACTATTTAATCGCCTACCTTAGTTAGATTGTTATTGTGTCTGATTGATATTTGGTAACAATAAATTAATTAGATTGAAATCATGTCTGTGGATCATTCAGTTTCTCCCACACACCTAGCCGGGTTTACAGGTAGACAAGGGGTTTTAGAAGACAAGAAGGAACCGACCGCTATCACAAGTTGTTGAAAAACCAAAATAAGACCCGATTTCCGGATAACATAGCATATATTAAAAAAAATAATGTTAGTGCCCAGTGTGTGGTCCACACATAGTTCATTAATATCTACTCTTTATACAGATCCTTCATTTAATTTCAAAATTCGTGGCAAAGCTGGCAATATCGCAAAAAAAGTTTTTTTTTTTTTTTTTTTTTTTTTTGCTTATCAGCGACATTGTGGATCGACGCTTAATAAAAGCGTCCTAAAGTGATTTTTGCGAAATTTGCTTTACGAAAATATCTGACATGGTAAATATTACCTAAGACGTAGGAGTGTTTGAATTCAATATGCATTGTGGAAAATTAAAAGTTTTCAATTTAAAAATAATTTTACAATTTAAAAAAACAAAATAGAGAAAAGAAGTTATATTTTTGCGTCTTAAGCATTTTTATTAATGTTTAACTTCTTCTCTTATTCAGGTAGATGAGTTTATAACATCAACGTTAAATAATAGTCAAAATAAGAAAAATTCTCTAGAGGGGCGGCACTTTAGGTTTTTGTATATGGGTGGCCCCTGGATCGTTCCTGGGTATAATATAGAAATAACAGAGGAATAATAAATTGAAATGAAAAATGCATTGATATAGAATTTAAAAAAACCCAGTAAGAGTAACCAATGTTGATTATTTGTTTGTTTGAGCTTTGTTAGTTCAAATTTCTTTGCTTTACCAAAAAAACTCTTTTAAGTTTTATTTACTTGAATCACACACCCACCCACCAAAGAGAATGTTTTTACAAATATAAAATAATAGGTCCAGCCCGAACAAAAACGGTGCTCGTGCAAAGTTAATTCATGGAGCCTTGTAAGAAATTTCATATAATGATATAATACTTACCGGTTCTTACGTATTACAGCCAACGTTCAAGATAACTCGCCAAGTTGGCATCTCCGATTTTGCATGCGTCGTATGCGCTGAATGGACTAAATTCATGACGGTCACATGATAATATAAACACGTGTTCTGCATTGAATTCAAAACGGACAATAAACTATATATAGCTCGTACTTTTTATTCTATTTGTAAAACATAGGTAAAATTTCAAATTGCATAGTTGGGTAAACATGTTCAAGAGTTATAAAAAGAAATTTCTGCAAAAAGATTTTAAAATTAAAGAAAAAAAAGTCTTGTTTTATGCATGTATTTTTAAATAAAGTGACAAATATTAATTTTAAAAAAAAAAGTTTCTGTAAAAAGCGCAATTTGGCAACAACGAAGTGCATGAATTGATTTGCTGAAAATAGATAATTGCATTTATCGTGACTATGACGTCACATGTGTTTTTGAACTTGATTGGCTAAAAACACGTGGTTTAAAATTATCATGTGATTATGACGTCACATGAATTTAGTCCGGCAACCACGTGTTTCGTTTCACATAATGTCGCCAATACGGTTGCGATAATACGTAAGTACCATTTTGTGACTTACAACCACACGGAGGTGGCTCTAATTGAATACAAATACATTACTTTTTATTCTCTTTGTAACATCGTGACCCCCCCCCCCCAATTACTTCTTTTCTGGGTAGAGAGAGATCACACAGTTTTGGCCAAAAGGCATTTTATTTACTAATTAATAAAAAAGAAATAAACTCCATTATTAAAGTTTCTCGCTTTCGCAGCCTTTCGATGGAGAAAAGTTCAAGTCCGGATCAACGTTCGTTGATCTTCAGATGGTCGTCTCTCGGGTTTGGCTGTCTCCTCAACCTTTTCGTTTGTATCGCTACCGATCAATCAATGGTGCGTCTGCCCCACAAATTCCCTCACTCCGTCTTAAAGATGTTTTCGCAGTTCCTTCATCTCTTCATCCTCCCGGGGACAGCTACCCCCGCAACCTCTTTCGCTTGTGTCCCCGAAGATCCTCGTCTCCTTCCGAACCGACTCTTTAAAACCCCTGGGCGGGCTTTTTTCATGCCTGAATAATTTCTGATACGCAAGCGTCGCAGGTCTACACCCATCATCCTCTGTCTTGGTCCCAAATCCATTGGTTCTTTGAGACAAAAGGCCGTCGCGTTTGAGATAATCTACGTCGCCTTACCTCATAAACCATATGGAAGGTCCATACTTGTCGACTTGTCATTTTTACACTAGGAATACCCTACTGAGTATTTCTTCCTCACAACAGGCCGACATTCCTTCATCCAAGTACTTCGTGGCCAACATGTGCGAAGGAACAGAAGAATGAATGACCGTTATGACGGTCAGGTGTTGTGACGAAAAAACCATCTGGGTGTCTGAGAAGGAAGAGGTGTGGTAACATCAAAGCCGTTTCCAGAATCGACTCAACATCTGTTTTGCTCCGCGCGTGAGAGAAAAATACGTTGTCCCGTTGAAGAATACAATGACCCATCTTGCCATTCTGCTCACTTTCGTGCTTCAAAAATGACAAGTATTGTCGTAAATTGTTCGTCTTATGAGACGAGGCTACATCTTAATTGTCTTTTTTAGGTTCCTTTGATTGTTTTATTTAAGGCCGCGGTAGCCTAGTGGTCAAGGTAACGGACTCGTGTCTGGCATATAATGAGTTCGAGCCCAGTACCATTGAAGACCCGCCGTGTAGGTGAGTGAGGCACGTTAAATCTGTTGAGAGAGCTCAAACGTCCTCCCGTTCGTATGGTGTGGTAGTTAGGAGAGGGGGATTCCAGCTCAGGTATCGTCCTCATCACTTGACCATTGTTCAAAATTAGATGGTCCGTCGCCAAAAGTCCTCGTTGTAGCTGAACAGTGTGACATTGATATTCACTCACTCACTTGATTGTTTTCTTAACCAAATAGGAATGAAACGTGATGTACAGTAGAACGTCGTTTATCCGAATCAATTGGGACCAGACACCGTTAGGATACGAGATTGTTCTGATAACCGAAAACTGAATGCGATCTATGCAGTATATGAAACTGAACACTATACGAATATTGAAAATCATCACATGCAGGAAACGTGCTTGAAGAAAAGCAAAATAGGTGCAAAATGTCGCAAATTTATCTTTATTGTGGAAAATAATCACTTATTTTTCGCTGTACCATTGTACACCTTCGTGTTTTCGCTGCAAGGTTTCTGATTCTCTTGAGCAGCAGTAGGACAGCACTCTGATTGTTGTTTGTACCACTTCATAGCTGTCTCTAACGCAGAAATGCGTCAGCATTTGATGGATCCTTACTACTTTCGTTGTTGTTGCCTTCATCCGTTTCATCGTCGACCGGGTCGGATTTTTCTTGCACGAAAGTCCCAATCTCGTCATCATTTAGCATTTGAAATGCATTGTCTTCTGCGTCGCATGCCATCGAGGTTTCTACATCAACAAAACTCAACAAAAGAGCACGTATACACCCCCTTACTTGGAAACAAACGGATCTAATATTCCTCACAGATGTTTACCAAATCACACAACTGAAATTCCCCCAAATAACCCTCACATTGGGTGTTCCCGTCACTTTTTGGCCTCCTGCAAAAAACTGTTGAGCATTGCACTGTTCGAAAACGTATCTGAACCTTGGTCCGGATATTTGACGCTCCGGATAATAAACGTTCAGATAAACGACGTTCTACTGTATGGTGTTATTTTTTTTCCTTCTCTGTCAGCAACAAGAAATTATATATTTTTATCGAGTCGAGATAGGGTCTGTGGCTCATTTCTGAAAAACACCAAAATTTTCAACATTTTTTTGTGATAATATGAAAGACATTAATTCCAGAAAGTCTTGGAAATTTCTCAAAACATTTTACGATGGCTAGATGCATTTTCAAAATGACATTCGTCTTGAGGTTTCTGTCACGGTAAGAATCTAAAAATCTAAGAATTATTGCTGAATTGTGGCGACATCTATATTTTTTCTCCATCATTAAAAGCAATATTTTCCAAAATAATGTTATAAGTGTGGTATTTAGTTCATTCAATGAAAATGAGCTCACATTTATTCGTACCTCATTCCCTTTCACTGATAATTTCTTTTCTTTTTTGAGTTATTAATAAATTTTTTTGTTTTATCCTAAGAGCTCCTTAGTAAATATTTCTCATAATTTTTTTTAACAAAGAAAGAATCAAGCTTTATGTAAAATTCTTTTCTGTTGGCATTACAAAATTAAATAAATAACTAAATAAAACGAAACGCAAAATCATTTGCATTAAATAATCTTTTGTTAAAGTGAAGAACATTTTAAATAAAATATTTGTAAAAAAATTTTCTGTTTGATATAGACGTGGATGAATGAAATACAATTTACTTTGAAATATATTTTAATAATGGAACAAAATATTTAACATTCTATGCATCACGTGTTAAATGAAATAATTCGATGACTGAATAGATTAAACCTCTCTCTTAAATAGAATTCGAAGGAATTTTGCATTATTTTAAGTTCGTGTACACTTCATGTTCACAGGAAGTCTTAAGGCATGGGCCAACTGAGACCGGGCCCAGGGCCTCGCAATCGGAACGGGCCTCATTTCGTGCTCTACTCTGTCTTAATACGATCATGATCTAGATAATTTTAATGGTCAAATATTATTTCCTTACATATTCTCCGAAAAACAGAGAATTTGAAACTGCGCGTCAACTGATTAAAATGATAAGACTGTATTATTATGTGATGACCGTTGTTCATGTCCAGGTCAAAGCCTAATACCATAAACAATCATTCAACTCATTTAGTCGAAATGCATCTATCGGTCGAGCCGGTTTGTGTCTGGGTTTTTGAGATTGTGAGTCGCGCGCATTTATTAGTTTCAAATTACCGTTTGAACGAGTATTTGACAATGCATGCTATATACTGTCTACATTTAAAGATCTCAGGTAGGGCCTACTTTTATACAGGGGCCCAGGGCCTCAAAAAGTCTTAAGACGTCCCTGCATGTTCAATGGTGTACACGAACCTCTCTAATAGGGGGAGGGGATATATTCTAAATAAACTATAGTTTAAAAAATTAAAAAACTCCCTTTTATAGTTAATCGAACTAAGTTGTAACTTAGCTTTTTAGTCATCAAATCTGGAAATGGGATCTGAAATTAGTCACCAGATGCGGGATGTCATCTGAAAATTGGAAACCGTTAATCCTGATGATCCTGATCAGGACAATAGATCAAAATTAGTAAATAATTTATTTTATCGGTCCTGAACAAGTGAGCGAAATTTTGAATTAATCTGACCTTTTAAAGTGGGTAAAAATGGAGTTCAAAGATTCCATTACATACAAGTAAAGCATATAAAAGGGTGTTAAAAACACGTAGATTATGCCGAAGCGTAATCTCTGCGATAGAAATTCAAAATATGTCAGTCTATGGAGGTAGTTGGATCCCCAAATCCTTGTGTACACCACTTATACGGTTTTAACATTTTGAGAGAATTCCTGATTTTGTGTCCTGCGACTATACTTATTTATGTGGTATCCAAAACATTGCGTGAAATATTTTAAAGTTGAAAATCTCAAGTTTTAATAACTGAATATTAAGTTAAGATAGAAAACAATATGGATCAAGTACATTATATGATTTCATTCTATATTTAAAATTTATGTTACCTGTACATACATTTTAGAATTTAATAGCATGAAGGAATATACGCTAAGTTTAAAATTTTACGCAGAAAAAAAAATTTTTTACTTGGCGTGATAACAAAAAAAAAAAAAAAAATAGAATGAAATTAGGATTTTAAGAATAAATGGTTTAAGAATGCATTTCTATTTTGTATGAAAATGAGTAATATATACTGGTAACTCATAATACACACACACACACAATTAAACTTCTATAAATCAAATTTACATAAATCAACTTTTTTGGCTCAAACCCAAAATTTCTGCATTAAAACTACGTAAATAATTATGGAGAGAGCAAAGGAATGTGTGTGTGAGTGTTATTAACATTGCCCTCTCAAGAAACATGGAGATATTAGCGACGAACTTCATAATTTTGAATCAGGGTCAAGTGACGAGGACAACACCTGAAAAAATTTAGGATAGTTTGAGTATAGGATGAAATTGGACAATTGTGTTTCTTTAGATGCGAGTTACTTTTATTCCTTTAATTAGCATTGCAAAAAATGTGCTTTCTCTTTCATATTATTCTATGCCTCTCAGTTTTTCTTAATTCCTCTAGAAAAAGATGGGGATTTTCAGAGAGTTTTTGATGTGTAACATCTTTTCCTCTCGGTTGTTGGATATTTGTGGAAGTGATTTCGTGAAAAGGGACGGAAATGCGTAACAGGAAACGGGGGAAGCGCGTGCTATTTGATTTGACCAATAAGCGCGCGTAGTGGTTTCGATCGACTTGGTCTGTCCCCCCCCCCCGCCTTTATAGTTTTTTTACTAATGATGACCTGTTTTGGGCAGGGGAGGGCTAACACACAAAAATATCAATCCCTATGCTAGTCCTATGGTGCCATTTATTGGATGATATGGGGTTGATATTAGGGGGATCGAAAAAACTACCTGTTTGGCTCGGAAGTACAAGGACTCGACACCCCTAGGTCCCCCCCCCGGTCAGCATTTTGCCAATAGGTCGACACCTCAATCCACTCGGACCAAGCTCATTCGATCTCTCTGCCTCCATTGTATATTATCACCGTATTTCTTGCTCACAGGGTTCTTCCTTGTATTTTATTTCAACGTTTTAAACTTTTTAAAACTTATTAAACTTTTTTAAATCTGTAATATCTTGAAATATATATTTGAGTCTCTGCTTTGAGATTTGAACCACAGGTTCCTCTAGGCGAGACCCATCCATTTATCCACTTAGCCCTCTTTTGGTAGGTCTAGGGGAGCTCCAGTTCTAAAATATCCCATATTATTGCTATGGGGTTAGGTAAAAATTTTGCCCCCCCCCCTCCTCTTTGGAGTTGACCTAGGGTCTTGATATTTGGAGGTTCGATTGTATTACGTCATATCACGAGATATACGATACGATGATGAGATACAATGCCCACTACTATTTTATTTAACTATTTTAAACTTTTTAAAATCACAATAACTCTGAGGTTTTTTTGACATCACACTCGGAATATTCACGGCCCATCCATGTGACCTATCTGACAAGGCCTCAGCTAGCTACTACACCATAGTCATCACAAGTCTCCGCTCTTCCCCAAATTGAACAAAAATAATTTTTTTGATAAAAAATTGCATTACTCCTTGTGTTCATTAAATAAAATTTGCATTAAAGATATAAGTATTCGATAGAAAGTTATTTCCAATCATAGCCGATTAATTTTTTTCAGAATTTAAGTTACTATTGCGTATTTTTTTTTTTTACCACTATAACATGTCAGATGTTACACATCATATGCGACTTCTGTAAGGCTCGTTCCTCCCCCCCCCCTTTATGCTTTTTTCTTATAGCTATACATTTACTACATTGGAAATACAGTGACCTCAAAAAATTTGGTTAAATATTCATACTTTTCACAGCAGATTTCTAGATTTTTCAAGAAACTTTTTAAATAGCAGATGGCAGATTAAACTTTCGAAGAAAAATCATTTTAAAAAAAGGATGGATAAGAATAGAGAGGAGGATTTAATCTAGCAGTAGCCAGAAAATACTTCCCTGAGCACACAAATTTCTACACTTATCTTACAATCTCAAAATGTGGAAAAATTTTTAGTGAAAATTTTACATAAAATTTAGCATTTTATGCTTTTACAGCAGAGCTTCTCAAACTTTCAATGTTTGTGACCCAATTTTGAATCTTGAATTTTTATCGTGCTCCCCCCCCCTCCTCCATACAATAATAAAGAATTGAATTCAATAATAATGTATTTTGATACTAAAGCAACAATACGACTTTAATTATGAACCATACAAATTATCAAGATAAGTTTTAAGTAATTATCAAGATAGTCGCCCGTCTAGTATAGTGGTTAGCGACGCTGACTACTGTGCCGTAGGTCCTGAGTTCGAATCCCGGAGAAGACATGGATGTTTGCAAATGTACAGTGCCTTCATGGCATAGGGGTACTTTTTAAATAGTCGCCGAGCCGCAAGTCCTCTCGAGAGGTTGGTGGAAGGCCTTTGGCCCTCCCCCAAAAGTGTTCTCCCTCAAAATTGGGGTGGAACCGAGCTAAATCGTACTGTCACCTGAACAGTGCTCAAGGCTACGCCCAACGACAGGCGTACATCTAGCCCCTTGCCATGATGAATTTCGTGGGCCTGAATCTGACGCAGTCGAGATCAGATGGCATAAGAAACAATAACAGATAAGTTTTAAATTTGTATATGACAAGCCCAGGGATCACTAGTAATTATTAAATTTCTGTTCTTAACTCAGTATTGAAGTAGCTGTACTGAAAAATATATTTACAGTACAGCAATGCGTTGTGCTGTACTGTAAATATATTTTTTACTGTTTGTTATGTCAGAATGTATTTTGTTTTGTTCTCTTTCAGTAAATTAATAATTTTTTAAGAATCTTTTATATTCAACATTCTCACGCCCCTCTTGTAAGGTTATCAGGCCTCTAGGGGCGCGCCCCCATTTTAAGAAGCGCTATTTTACAACAAATATTTATGCTCCATCGGGACTAAAAATTTCATCTATAATACCTTTCCTGACATCACTTACAATTCCGATCTTCATTTTTGGGGATCTTAATACAATTTTTTTAAAAAAGAATATACCCCCTTCTTTTATCCACAGGAAAAGGGGGACAGGACGAATTGCCTCCGCATCACTTGGTGCAGCAGAAGTACCATAACTGGGGCAAATCAGAGAACAAAGTTGCGGTGCAGCATATGTACTGCCCAGTTTTCTATGTTATTTCGTAGAACCTTTAGAGGGAATTCAAAAATTAATGGAGTATAAAAATACTCATTCAATAGAGCATCTGCTCTATTTTCTTCGTAATGAAGTCAATGTGTTTAAATGGTGCAATCACTTGAATTAGCTTCGGTTCACAATATAATTTCCAAAAGAAGGATTTATGCGTTAAAAATAGGAAGCAAAGTAATCAGTCTCGGTAAGCATTGATTCAAGTAAATGATTTAACTGCGTTTTTAATGACTGGAGCAATCGCAATGAAAAATAGTTTAATGCTAAGACAGTGTCTTTAGCTTATAAACAAAATGTGATATTAAAAAAAAAAACATATTTTTTACTAGTTTAACCCATTCAAGACCATGATCACATATACGGGATCACTTGATTCTCTCTTCACGGCCCACGGTATCATATACGTGATATCATATTTCATCATACGGACGTGATTTCATTTTGGAGAACATTTTTATTTTAAATACTAGCTTTTACCCGCGGCTCCGCTCGCGTTGATGTTTTTAAATAACTGTCAAAGTCGTAATCATTATCATTAAAAAGTAAGTAATATAATATGGTAATTTTTTTATTGCTTGACTGGAACCAATAAAATTTAAAAATTTTAAAATTGAGCTTAGTTTAAAAAACTGAAAATGTAATTTATTATAATAATTAACAACAAAAATTAAATAACTTAAGCTATTAATATTTTTAAAAATCGAAAGTATCTACGTTTAATATATAATTTCTCTTTAAAAGAGCTCAAAACAGAACTGTGTACCATATTATATGTCCTTCCGTCAGTTGCAAATATGTGAAGATTTGAGCATTGGACACACCGATCAGGCTACATATAGTTGGCCATGGGAAAAACATTGCTTTTCCAAATGCACCCCTACTACCTGAAAAAAATGTTAGCTTTGTTAATAGAAACATTAAAACTGGGGATATTGAAATCGTTTGAGTTGAAACGAAAACATTTATTGCGTTTCGCGTTGTAGATGTGTTGATTGAAAGGCATATTTGCTTGTATTTGCTGCAAAATATCTTCCGCCATGTAGTCTTAGTACTTTTTCCAAAAGGTTTGAGGATTAGAAAGACCGGAGATGAAATAAGTATTGCGTAAAGCTCCCTAATTTTATTCGGCGAGTGACATTGTATGGCTTCTCCTCCATAGTAATATCTGGTATATCTTCAAAGTAATACTTCCACGTAAAATATCTAAGTTCAGTATAAGTGAAAAATTTGTGCAAAATATGAATATTGTATAATTAGATTTTTAAAAAAAAATTCAAAGTGATAAACATTCGAAAAATCAAAACTTTTTATGAAACTGTCAATTACCATAAAATTTTCAATATCACGCGCGCAATTCGCTAAAACTATTTCGTTTCCCTCTTTAAAATGTGGTAGAAAATTTGCATTAAAATATCTGGGATTGTCGGAATAGAGAACTTCTTAGCCAACTTGGCGATATTTCTCGAATTTTGAGTTTGACATTTAACAAACGTAACGTAATAAACGTTATACGTTTAATAAAAAACAATTTAAAAAATTGCTTTTTGTAAAAATGCTAAATTACACTGTGTTTCAATTCACTGTGTTATAAATGTGAAAAATTTCCATTATTAAAATTTCCATTATTGACCAAATGCATAATTTTGCGCCAACTTGGTGGGGGAGTAAGCAAAGTCCCACGGTTTTACCCGCACAGTTCCTGTTCCTGTAGGAATATGGAGATAAAATATATCTTATGTTACTCGCTGATAATGTAGTTTTCCATTGGTGAAAGAATTTTTAAAATCGGACCAGAAGTTCCCGAGATTAGCCGGAACAAACAGACAGACAGGCAGACAAAAATTTTAAAAATTGATTTTTTGATATAAGTACCATATGTACCTATAAATGCATTTAGTAAAAAGCTGCTAATTTGAAATTACAAACAGACACTTCAATTTTATTTATTTATATAGATTGGGATTATAATAACTATTGTTTAAATGTGACTAAAAAATGTAAAAAAAAAAAAAAAAAAAAAAGAAAGGACTAAAACTAACCGTAAAACTTATCAATTTTTTGTTTCTTGCATTGCTTTTTGCTTATGAAGCCTTGATTTATTATTTTTAAAAGTGCATCCGAAACAGCCGATGCTCTACTTAATTGAACAGTGAGATAACTATCATAAAAAAAAATTATGGCACGTGTCAGCGTATTATCATGTGCGCGTAACACATTATGTTCATGAAGAGCATCGGCCGCCAGTAACCAAAACAACGACTTCATTAGCTCAGCTTGGCGTTCAATTTGGCGTTCATCTTGGCATTCAGTTTCACGTTCACCCGTATAGTTTTCGTTCCCGTAAGAATACGGGAATAAAATATAGCCTATGTTACTCCCCGTTAATGTAGCTTTCCATTAGTGAAAGAATTTTTAAAATCGCACCAGCCGTTTCCGAGATTAGCCGGAACAAACAGACAACAGACAGACAGACAGACAGACAGAAGACAGACAGACAGACAAAAATTTTAAAAATTGTTTTTTGATATAAGTACCGTAATACCTTTAAATGCATTTAGTAACAAACTGCTAATTTGAAATTACAAACAGACACTTCAATTTTATTTATTTATATAGATTAAACGACACTAGATGTGGTAAAATTCTGTTATAATTTCGAGTAATGTTTCACAGAGCTTTGACTTTCAATATGTGCTTACAGTTCAGAATTTTTTAAATTTGGGATGGGGTAATGTAACAAATTAATAATTTGTAAATAACAAATGTAAACAACTGCACGTGTTTGGCTCTTTCGAGAGAATTTGGTATTTAAAGGGCCGTGATTTAAAAACTGTTCTCGGATTTCTTTTTATAGTATTTTGGCCGAGTAGGAGGAAAGATGAAAGCTTATTACTTCGTTTGTGGATTTATCGCTAGCTGGTATATATATATTTTGGGTCAGTTTTATTTTTGTCAGCATAACAGAAAGAGTGAAGTAGAGGAAAACAATTTTTCGAATTTAGGCGGTATTGAACCTTTTCGTCTGGGCATCGAATCGTAATTTTTTTTCCGTTCCAGTTCAAACGAAAAAAATATATCAGTTCAGTTCGGTTTTCGGTTCTGTTCTGAATGAATAATGTTATTTTATGTATATACTTATTTGTGCTAAAAATATAATTCTTCCATGAACAAAAATGTAATTCTATCAAAATTTAGAAAATTCTTATTTTTTTATAATTGGTACACTATGTGAATTTATACTATTAACCAGCATGCACGATATGAGCGGTGAGTAGAGAACTGTGTGCATTGACATTGTATCCATTATCAAAATCGAATTTGACAACTAGGTTTGTGATTCAGATTTGTCTATCTAAACAGTCTATACAAACATCCATGGATTATCGCATGATGAGATGCGAAGAATTTAACTCAGACTCTGATATTTTTCTTAAAAATCATCTGTTATTCTATTTCAATCGAATTAAATCTACGTTCTAATAGTAGTTTCCCATGCGAAATTGAAACAGAAAAGTACCAGTGAGCATCAAAACAGGAAATCAAGAAGTAATGTACATGTAATGATGATAATTAACTCGCGACCTTTGGATTCGTAGGCCAGTAACATGACCACTAGACAGAAGTGATCATTCCTGTCTGGAGGCAGTTAATGGCTCTTACTTTAGATACCACCACAGTACTCCCCCCACTAGTGAGTCGGTGGATAGGCGAACGAACGAGATATTTTATTGTTATGGCGAGTATGGAAGTTGTGACTATTGCGTCAAGTGAGTCTAACGACTTTGCTGTGTGGAGTGGGTCCAACGACTTTGCTGTGTGGAGTGGGTCCAACGACTTCGCTGCGCCAAGTGAGTCTGATGACTTTGCTTGCTCTTCGTGCGGGTAGATGGCGCCATGACACATTTGAAGATTTGCGTTTTTCTTTTCAGCCAAGGTCACCAATTTCGGAGGTTTGAACTCGCGCCCTTTGGATTTGTAGGCGAGTAACATGACCACTAGACAGAAGTGATCACTCCTGTCCGGAGGCTGTTACTGGCTTACTTTAGATACTGCCACAATAATTATATGGTTGACATTAAATTAGAAAATATTGATAAGGTGATAACTGTAACAAAATAACTGAAAATATACCGAGCTGAAATAAACCACACAATATTTTTTTCGGTTCAGTTCCAGTTCGAAGTTGTGAATATTGTGTTAAGATTAGGCTGAATAACCTTTCTTTGTAAGAAATGCTATCGATATTATGCAAAAATACATTTTGAATTTTAAAAAATATAGTTTCAGTCATATTTAATTAAAGTAATGTTTTAAAGTAGAATTTAAGTTGAAAAATAGAGTAAAAAATTAGAGCTTTTCAGGCATTATTAGATTTTCCTCTATGACTTTACAAAATTTAAATGTGTTTTTCTAAGTCAGTTAATTTTGCAGTTATAAAAGTGTTTTCTAATCCCTAAGGCTTTTTTTCTGTTCAAGAGAGAGTCCTGAAATTTTTGACATATACTTTCAAACGTAGGTTTTTTAAAAATTAGTATGTATTTATGTCTGCGATCTCTAGTTATTTTTTCTTAAAAATGCTAAAGTTAATATTAAAAAAAAATTTTGTGTTTTTTCCAGTTTTAGCTAGAAAAATAATTATTAAAAATCAGCAAGAACACAGATTTTCGAATCCATTCTAATTTTGTCTGCAATAATCTAAGAAACATAACTCACTTAAAATAATTTTTAAAAAAATTTAAAAATTGAACATTTTGTAAAAATTTCAAACATTATTAATTTTTTAAAATTGTAAAGGAATGGCTCTCTTTGGTCAAATTGATTTTTCACCTTCAGAATCAACTTAATAATATAATCTGAATATAAAACATAAATTATTTTTACAAATACTGTCCTCCAAATTTTTTTTTTGTTGAGAAAAGGTACTGTGTAGCCTTAATCTGGTTGTTGTTCTAATTTCATACTTTTGAATACAGATTTACCTGATTTAGTTAGCTACTTTAACGATATAGGAAAAACGGTTGTATATAAATAAATAAAATTTCAGTTAATTAACGTATTTTTCTATTGTGTGATCTTTACATAATCTTACTTAAAAAGATAAAGTGAAAAATATTTTCTTTAAAATACTTAAAGTTACCATTTTTTGTGGGCTATGGAACAACAAAGGCTATTATCCCTTTGAAATACTTACATTTCTGTAGAGATAGGTAGCTTCCATGTATTTAAAATTATTGAATTGACATTTTTTCTTACTAAAAATAAAAATGTTAAGTATGTGGAATCTATTTTCAACTGTCAAAGATTTTTAAATAGTTCATGTTCAAGTGGTTATCTTCGGAGTGATCGGAATAAAATATAGATGTTTGGAAATTTTCAAGGCAACGGATTCGTGGCCGGCGTGTCATGAGTTCGAGCCTAGTATTGCTCAAGACCCACCGTGTAAGGGAGAGATGCACGTTTTAACTGTCTAGAGCTTGAACTTCCTCCCTTTGGTGTTGTGTGGATGTTAGCAAAGGGGTGCTAGCTTAGTGTCGTCCTCAACATTTGACATGGCTCAAATGCACGAGGTCCGTCACCAAAAGCCCTCGAGTAGCTGAATAGTGAGACGTTAATATTCACTCACTCACTTGGAAAGAGTCAACACCACATCGCTGGGGCCTAAGAATTCTAGGGGGCCCAAAGCTTGACTAACACCAAATACGCAATCCTTTGTATGATAGGCTTGGGCCTCAAACCTCACTTTGCAGGGGAGGGCTAATATTCCTCTATCAACTTTCATTCTGTTTTCTATTAGTGCAACTATGTTCTGCGCAACGTGACACGTTTGATACGCAAGCTGAAAATACAATAGTATTAAAAAATAAACTACGAGACTTTTGTGATGGATTTATGCAGGAAATATGTGGATAGTGTATATATCACGTGACCAGGACTTCAAATGATTTTATCCCATTCCTACAAACAATTCAACTCTATCCTTTCAACACATGTATATGGTATACATAACATTTTACAACGTGAAATGCTTTAGTAAGTAAATAACTTTTATTTTTTTCTAGATTGGGGCACAGACATTTACGTTTTTGTGTTTGTCAGATTTATTTAATCATTTTTAAAGTTGCACTCATTTCCTAATCTGTTTACAGACTAAAAAATTTAATTAACTTCTTACAATTGCCATTTCAGTATGTTGTGTACAAACTCTTGCATGGTCCACTGTATATGTTAAAAAAATTATTTAATTCCTTACAATCTTAAAAGATTATAAAAGCACACAAGAAAATGCAGTTTATAGTAACTTTGATTTCCTAGTAATTTTTATCAATACTAAAAACTATAATGTATTATTTTTATTTATAAATTTTTCTGTGTATTATGTATTAAATATATATATATATATATTTAATCGAATAATTTAGCTGTAAGATCATGTCATGTCAAGTAAGTCATCAACATGAAAATATTTTATTAACCATCATTATAGTATTATGTATATTTTAAAATTTCGAATATATAGACATTTATATATATTTTGCTGAATTGGATTTATATTTTAATTGAACAGTTTAGTTTTATTTTTGAAATGTATCACTGTCAAATTATTTTAAATGAATTGAGAAGTTTTCATTTTGTTATTCATTAAAAATAAAACTTGGTATGACATTTGTGCATCTGTGTTGCATTGTTTTATTTTTTAATATTTGTTAGACATATCAATAAATTAAAATTGCCAAGGGTGAAAATATTTATATCCTACGCACGTCTTTGGCATCTCTGTCATTAGTCGACGAGCAGCCCAATAAAATGATGACAAAACATAAAAAGAATTAAAATTTGTCTCCGTAGAGTTGTCTACAAAAAAAAATTTAAAACAGTAGGGCAGTGTCTGAGGTGGTCACCATCCATTTCACCCTTGTTGCACAGAGGGCACCAAACAGAATCCTTTACTCCAATGCGATGTAAATGCCTTTGCAAGTAGTCATGTCCAGTAAGTAAATGAAAGCATGCAACTCCAACAGATCAAGACAGGGAACTGGGAACTTTACTACTTTTGTTAAGCAAGATAATTCCACTTTTTACCTGCTGCTGCTTCACCATACAGGGAGACTCTATTAATTTGCAGTTTACTATAAATGATTCTTTTGGTGTTACGCAGAGGCAAGGGAGAGTCAGGTTGGAACAGGAGAGATCCCTCTTTAGCAAGCTTATCTGCTTTCTCATTTCCAGAAATGTTACAATGTCTGGGAATGTAAAGGGCAAAAATATAGTTAAATTGATAGTTTAAATTATAAAATGATAACTATTTACATGTAGACTTGTGAAAGTAAAAAGAGGGAGGGGGGACTGTTTTATCTTTACTGGCACAACTTTGTAAAGATTTTTTCTTTCTATTGTATTTATTGATTCTTTTTTGATCTGGAGTCCTTTTTGCATGTATTTTTACTTTTTGCTCAGGCTACGAAGGACTTCCTCTGTAATATGAAATTATGTGATTTTTAGTAAGTCATATTAATTCTTTTTTCCCCAAAACAATAAAGTAATTTTTTTTTACTTTGTTGAAAAATATAAGCCAAAGATTTCCTAATATTCTAATTAGATGAAGATCAGAATTTTTTTATTCGCAAACAAAAAAAAAAGTATAAATATTTGTATAGTAAAATAATAATGAATTATAGCTATGAATTTACTGTAATATATTCTTAGTTAGAATTTAAAGGTTTTGTTAGATTTTTAAATTTTCTTGTGATTTTATATAAGTATTAGCCTTTTTTGCTTGTATTTTTAAAATAATTCATTATTTTAAGTTTGCATTTTGTTACCAAAAATGTCATTGTGCAACCATTAGAAAATATAAGTTATTTATTATATTTGTTTTTTTATTTATCTAGGTTTTTCTAGTAATGACTGCTGGTAAAATTGTGGAATATGAAACATATTTGAATGAAGTTTTGAGAGAAGATTTAAAACACGTATTAGCACAACGAGAACAGCTTTGTCAAGAAATTTTAGAATTGGAACAGTTAAAAACTGTGATTGAACGACTTCAAGAGGCAGAATTGACAAAAGAAACATTGAAAACAAGAGTAGATCTTGGTTGTAATTTTTATGCGCAAGCAAATGTTACTGATACCAAATATATATTTATAAAAGCTGGACTGGGTTTATTTATACAGTTTACTTTAGAAGAAGCAACAATATTTATTGACAAGAAAGTTGAATTTTTGAATAAAATAGTTGAGAAAACATTAAAAAAGAGTTCAGAAATTAATGCCCATATTCAGCTTATTTTACAAGGTTTACGAGAACTACAAAATTTGAATTACACTCCTGAACCACCTAGACGAGATATATTGTAAAACAATGTTTTTTGTTGATGGTAATGTATATTTTAAGTTCCCCTTATATTTCATTTTATATTTGTTTTTATTTTATTTATATTGTAATTTCTTGAAGAAAGGATGCATCAATGTAATATTGCACTAAAGAAAAATGGCATGCACACATACAAAAAAAAATGTTATTATATAGAAACAGCAAAATCAACACAAATGCTGCACTAAGGTGAATCGTACTCATGATCTTTACCTGGAACATCAAAGTCCCAAAATCTTGACCTATGTCATGATATATGGTGTATCAGTTAAAAAAAAATGCATGTATAACATGCTGGTGAGAAATGTTAGAAATATATTGACATTCACGAATATTCTTATGTTTACCCAATAAAGAAATCCATATATGGAATATTTTGGTATGCATAAAAAATCTTGTAATGAGAGGTTAAGTTGAAAGGAAATTTTACAATTGCTGACAAAAATAATTACTACTAGCTTTGTTTTAATATGAAGCCGTTTAAAATCTAAATTAAAAAGATAGTGTGAAGAAAGTTGAATTAAAAAGTTTAGCTTTTAAGTCTGTTCAAATGAAAAATAAACACTGTTTATAGAAAGCAACTGAGTTGTCTTTTGTGTTAAGGCAGCACCATAGGGATCCATTCTATTTACAGTGACATCTTAAAAAATGTTTTTTAAATTGCACATAAATGCTGTGTTGGTTGGCTAAAATGCCCCACTTCTTGAAAGTTTTAAACAGCTACATGTTTTTTCTTGTTTGGAAATTATGCTAAATTTTTAATTATGCATAAATCTATGCATTTTAAATTAATCTTTTTATTTAAATATAATCAAATAGTTTTTTCCTGGTTTGTGCATTAATAATTCAAACAGTCAGGATATATTGTAGTTCTTGCATACATATGAATATCTAATTTATTTTGGACCTTAGTATATTATATAAGTTTGCACAAAGAGGCTGAATCCAAAGATTTAGCTTATGTTTCTAAAATTACCATTTTGATTTTGGTATGATTCCATTATAATAAATACCTCTATATGTAACAATCATACTTTTTAAAGCATCTATAATCTGACATATTTTCTTTGGTCTTAGTGCAATGCATTGTCATTTCATTTGGCTTTTAGTTATATGAAAGCCAATTATCACTTAAAGGAACAAGCAAAAATTGGTCAACTTGACATTGGAAGTGCATAGTATGGTTATTGTGGGAAGAATTTGTTTCCTTTTTTAGAAATTGACTTAAATGTAACTATCAAAGGGAATTATTTTCACTGTTTTTTAGTTATTCTTAGAAGTCTGAATATTTTCTAAAATACTCTTAAAATTTAAAATGTTTTTGTATAATTGTTTCTGAAATATTAGTTTTTAAAATTATATAGTGATTAATTTCTTTTTCGTATTTTGAATAATTATTTTATTTCTATATTATTTATTTCCATTTATATACAAGGCATTTAAATTATGTTGATATATAAATATTTACTATCATTTCTAATTTCATATTTTTTAAAATTATAGCACAGCCAGATTCGGGCAGTGACTCTGATTGCGAGATTCCAAAATTTGAAATTTCAGCATTTAAAAAGTTTGGATCTTGCATTAAGTCTGAACCAGAAGTAAAAGAAGATGAAAATTTTCACAATAAAAGGTATCTGTTATTGATTATAATATTTCTTAGTATGTGATTCATTAAAATGCTCATATATTCTTAAAAATTCAAATATACAGTATATTTTATTTGGTACTCGCATCCTATTGGTGAATGAATTATATGAAATGAAGCACATGGTTGCCGATTCAGTGCATTTGACATAGGAAATCAGGGTTGCGAACTTGGTAATTTATTAATAGAGTTGGTGATTGTTGCGATAATATGGAGGTACCTTCTATTTTTCATCAGATGCATAAAAACTGCCAAAATACTTTACATTGGCAAAGTTGAAATGCTTTGTGATGATAAATAGTAAGATATTTCCTCGTCTCTTCAATTTCTGCATTATTTTTCGCCAATAGCTTCTATGTAGCTTCAAAGTTAAGTTTCACTGTTAATAATCAATGCATGATTGTTTCTCATAATAGCCCAGGCATTGTTCTAGACTTGGAAAATAGCCAAAACAAGATTAATATTGATACTTCTGGAAAATATGGCATTGTACTTTTTTAATCCTTTTCCAAAAAAGAGGCCATTTTACCCTAATATTCATGGTCATAAATTCATCATTGACACGATTTCTGTTGAATCATGGTTTCTAGTGACACTGAAGATCTGACATGTACAGGGATTGATGCATGTTATATCTGTCAAGGCTCAAGGTCTTCTCATTGGTATGATATGGAAATTTTGAGAGTGGGTGTCAGCTCAGATTTTTAAGTGTTTTAATATATTGTTTCATTTCTATGTTTGTATTTTAACATCTGCGTAGTAGTGCTAATTTGTATTTTATATTTTGATTGATTTTATTTTTAGTGTGAGAAATGCTTTTAATTTATCAGTCAGATTAAAATTGCTTTGTCTTCCATATTTGAGTTATTTCTTATCTTTTCTTGGAATATTTATCAGCCCTTAGATTTTTCGTTAGGAGCTGTCCTCATCACTTAACAGTTGCTAAAAATGAGGTCAGTTACTAGTACTTCTCTAATAGCCTTGGCAACATTGCTGAACAATCAATTTCCCCAAAGCCTCTTTATTAATTTAGCATTATGCCAGAAAAAATTTGATTTCTTTTTGTAGTCAAAGTTAAGTATCCTTAAAAGCATGCATAGATAATAATGTACCCTTTAGTTGCAAATAATAACCTATTTCTTTTTTGAAACATTAAAATTGCATTCAAGGCCTCCAATTTTTCGTTTCTCTTTTTTTTTTCCATAAAAGATTAATGTACATGGGGAAAAATCATACTAAAAATACTGTACAATAAAGAAAACATGGTAGCAGATTTCTGTTTGATACATTTGAAGGGGTAATATTGTTAAAGTAATATCAATGTAAAAATGTTCTACATTGATTCCCTTTGGATTATATTCATGATATCTAAAGCAGTTTACTCAGTCATATTTTTATAAAAAAGTGAATAAGTTTAATTTGCTTCTTTTCTCTTATTATGCGTAATTCTAAATACTCAACATATTACTAACAAAAAAAAAAAAAAAAGAGGAAAAGATTGTATTATAATGCATACAAATTATATTTGGAGGTTGAAATCAAATTTTGCTGTCAAATACAAATTTGTATTTTGTGGAGAATTATTTTGAAAAAGAAGCTTGTAATTTAAATCTAATAATACAGTTTTTTGAAGCCTAGTGGCAGAGTGGTAGTGTATTGTGCTTCCACCCCGTAGGTCCAAGGTTCAAAACCCAGACAGGGCATGGTCAACTCAACCTTTTATCCCTTCAGTGGGATGATAAATGAGTACCAAGCTTTGTTGGGATTCAAACACTGGGGGTTTTGCGTCAGATTGTTCACCTGACCGGAACGTCTGCTCATGCATTTCAGGGCCCAAGGTCATGAAAACTGAGATGGGCACAGTAGAATGATGCTATTCAGGTGTAATGATTGAATCAGGGGAAAAAAATTTAATTTTTTTTTATTTATGAAATTTCAATGACTTAGACTATACTACTAGACGAATTTATTAATATTTCTGGGAGAAAATTTTTATGTATTCCTTCTCCCAGATAACTTAATGTACTGGAACTTTTGTAAGTGAATATTTTATTTGGTCATTGTTTTTAGTTTGAAGCATTTTTATAGATAATGTTTTTTCTCCTCTATTCTTTTGGAAAATCTCCTTACACTTCAATTAACAGTTGCCCTTCTAACATTCTTATCTCCATGCTTAGCTCTTTTAATGTATGTAAAATTTCAGTTTTATATTTTCTGGTTGGAATAATTCACTTCCCCACTTATATGTGAATTCTCCTTATTTCTCTGAAAAATATTCTTTTTTCTATTATTTTATACTTCCTTTGATTATTATTACTTACATTTTAATAGGACTGTTTTCAAAAGTAAATTTCCCATGTAATATTAACTATACATTCCTTCCAAGATTTAATGAGTTTTCCCAAGCAGTTTGAGATTCACCTTCTAAATTGAAGAATTTGGTTTTTTTTTGTGTCAAATAGCGTTTATTTGCATTCATTTTTTAAAAAATGTTTAAAACCATAATGCACACCAAAGAAGTGTAGAAAAGGTCTAATACCTACTTTAAATTGAATGTTCTATTTTATTCATTTAATTTTTTTTTCTTGCTATTTGACATGATGGATAAAAACTATTAAATATATTAAGAAAGCATATACTTACTAGAAATACAATCACACCATGTCTACTTAACACGGTGTCTATCCACAGTCTCGGACTCAGTGTAACTATAACAACTGTCACGATTCAAGTTGGTTACACAATTCATAATCATCTTTTTATGAATACTAATAGTAAGAAAACATTTCTTTTTGCATAGAGACTGGGTAATATATGTTGTGTGCCAATTTGTGTTAGGTGGTGCTTTATCATTTGAATTAAACAGTTGGTTAGGACAACCACTAACTTAAATTTATATTGTTTTTATTTAACTGTATAAAGTTTCAAATTTTTATTTTCTTAATAAGGGAATATTAATTAATATAAGGTCTAGCTTCTTAATGAAGGGGCAATGTTCTCCATGTATGCTATTTACTGTGATTAGTGTATTACAATATGAGAGAGAAAGATTTATGCATAGCTTTTTCTGTTATAATTATTTGATGTTAAAAGTGGTACAGCGAAAAAATAGGAAGTTAATAAAATTCTGACAGTGAAATTAAATGTACTTATATATTCTAAAAAAAAGTAATTTCAATTGTGTAAAATAAATTGTCAGTTTTTGTAATTATGCTACACATGGATGAGAAATAAATTTAATTTTAGTTTCATTGAGGCTTAATTTACATGTTATATCATTGATTTATTAGCATTATAAGTTCTTATATTCTGGAAATATTTAAATATTTTTATGTTAATAAAAATTGTAAATTCTTTTAGCTTTTATTTTGTTCTGTTTTTGAAGTAGTGCAGTCATACACACTACAGATATATACATGCAATAAAATACGATAATTTTTCTTTATAATATGTACTCAGCTTTAAAAATTCTTACATCTTGTAATCAAGTGTTCATTTTTAATACAGTTTTCTAGTTGATTCTTTGAATGCTCATTAGAGACAATTGGTGCATTAGTAGTGGTTAATTTTTAATGATTAGTATTATTTTAATAATTTGATTTTATTTTTCTATTTGTATTCACATGACTTTTAACATTTAATGCATATTAAGCAACAATTTCTTAATTTACAATTTAAACAAACTTGGATAATTTGTAAGAATATTCTTGTCTATAATATTCCTTTGATTGAATAAATAATCTTATGAATTTAAAGTTAAAAAAAATTAAAGTAACTATACAATGAAGAAAAAATAGTCTAAAAATTAGAGATGAAATATTTTTTATATTTCAAATGGCAGAGGGGTTTGACAATAAAATAGCAATTATACAAAAGAAGAACATAAACATAAAACAGTCATTTCCTCAATCGACATCTTGCTTCCCAATATCAGTCAGTGCTAATTGTTCCACAGAGATAAAATATGATATGTAAAATTAAATATTTATGCATTGAAATTGGAATACACATAGTAATCAATATGTTTATTGAAAAGTAATACAACTTGTTTCTGATTTAGCATAGATTTATTTAAGGCACTGTTGTCAATTTTTAAAAATAATTAGAATTTAAAATTAGTATGATGTTTTATTTTAAAAACTGCAGTTTCATATTGTAGTGACTGTAGTTTTATTAAAAAATATTTTTTAAAAACTTAATGATGTTTAATTCTATTTCTAATGTAACAAAAATTAAAATATTATTGTAATGTGCTAGTTTAAGTGTAGTGGAAATAGGAATATATGTTTGTTAGTTTATTATTGAGGCAAAAATGATCTGTTCTGAATAATTTAATTTCATATTACTTATTTTCGTACTTTATTGAAGTAATTTACTTAAAATATATTTTATAAATTTTTCTATTGTAATGTAATGGAATTGTGTCTTTTTAGTATAAAGCTTTCCTCATCCTTGGATGCTGGTGAAGCTTATAACGGCTCTTATATAAACTTTTATGCAGAAGGAAATAACATACAAAATCATTTAAAGAAACAAAAAGAAATCTTACAGAAAACTTTAGATGAGGTAAACAATCTTTTGTAATTTTCTTATTATATTTTGAGCTATTTTTTTTAAGCTGATCAATCCGAATTTTGTGAATATTAAAATATTGTTTTCAATATGCAATTGTTATAAATTTTTGAAGATTTTTGTAATTTTTATAGGATTAATTAATTTTAAAAGCATATTTAAAATACATTGATATATATTTATTATAATATTGCTTAATGTGAAGAGACTTAAAATATTACAACCTTAAGCAGTTTGGTGCTTTGAGAATGAAATAATTTTTTTTCTCTTCTGATAAATTAAGAATGGTTTATGGCCATGTATTACAGAACTGCAAATGTCAAATTTTATATTATGTACTTTTTTTTTTGTAATTTGACATTTATTTTATGCAGCAAATTTTTTTGTTTTAATTTTTTTAGGAAATAGTATAAAGAATATTTCAAATATTAACACAAAATATATTTCTGCAAGTTAATTAACATTTTAAAATGGTCACATACATGCATATTTTCATTCATTAATGGAATAGAATCAGCTACATATTCTGTCTAAATATCGTTATTTTCTTCACAATGATAGATTTACCAATCTCAGTCAGAACATTTACTTTTTATAAATTTTTCAAAGTTAATGTTTAAGGATTTAAAATTTTGGAATTATGCCTGAATTTATAAATCTAATTTAATTGAACCTCAGCATGTGAGTTTTCAGTTATATTTTATTTGGTTTGTAACTTAGCTCGGATCCGTAAATTTCAATCTTATTTTTTGAGTTAAAAGTATGCATTATATGCCGCATTTTACGGTATATCATTGTACTTTGTGTGTTGCTTATGAATTTATATGTTCATACATGATTTTTTATGAAGCGGATGGGAAACTTGATGTAAAAATTTGGTTTTCAGGTTATTGGGAATTACAATAAATTTTTAAGTTAATTTTAACTTCATCATTAATATTTCAACTGGATATATCATATTGTAATGATATATTTTAATTTCCTCTCTTAGAAATTAAAGAAAAGTATTGTGTGCCAACCTGATTTTCCAAAACTTGAACAAGTTCCATCCTTTCGAAGTAAAAATCAAATAAAGAAACAGTCAAAAGTAAGTGAAATGTTATTAGTATTTGGAGAATTTAGAACCATAGTATAAGATAGTTTAAAAAAAAAAAAATGTTAAATATTTTTAAAAAAAGGTGGCATCAAAATATTTATTTGACTCAACATGTATTATTTATGTTAGATAATCCACTCAAGTTTAAAAGAAGCAGCTTTGTCAAGTTTTAAAAATCAATATCTGGTTAAACTGTTTAAAATTTTATTTGATTTTTTCTTGGAATCTATTTAACCTTGTTATTATATAGACTAAATTACTTGATGCAAAAGATAGAATTTTTTCATTTCCATTTTTTAAAAAGTTGTTGATTTGATCATTTTGTTTCCTATCTGAATGATCTAGATTTTCTATCGTGTTTTATTTTAATACTTTTAATAAGTTGTTATATTTTTTAAATAATGTTTAGCTCAGAAAAGATTCATTTACTATTTTAGTTTATTGAAGACAGGATTTAATCTTGTTATATTAATCTTATTCAGTGGCATGTTATGAAGTTCAGATATTTATTTTAACATATAATGATGAACATTATTTATATTTTTCTTTATTTCTTCATTTATATTTTTTTCCTTTCTCTTTTCTCCCACCCATTTTACAACTGCTTGATTAATATTTGTAATTATCTTTTGAATGTTATATGTAATGATATATATATACACATACACAGTTGTTTTTTTAAAAAAATGTAGGCAATATAGTTCTAAAATTATATAGATGAATTTTAATATTTCTTCAATATCTATAGCTATACAAAAGAAAGTACATTTTCTTTTTAAATAATGTTTCCTTATATAATTACTTTGCAACTAATTAGAGAAGGGATTTATTCCTAAAAATAGATTTCATATACTGTTTCAGTTGTAAATATAAAATTTAATTTTGCTGTTAAAGAATTTCTGGTACCAAATTTGTAATTTATTTTAAAAGATTCATGTTTTATTAATTTTTGAAAAATGAATCAGTTGACATGCATAGTAGTAACAGCTAATGATTATATCTATTTTACTATATATTATCCAAGTTTCATATTAAAAATATCTCGTAGTAAATACCATTTTAACATTTTATAAAAAACTGTGCAAATTATGTCATGAAATAAAATTTTTTGTCTAAATAAAATACATTTTATTTCATAATTATATTTTATAAGTACCAAATTTAAAAAAAAATTCAGTTGAAATGTGTCAATTTTCTAAAAAGATATAAATACATTTAAAATTAAAGTTGTACAATTTTCAAAAATTTTAGACTTAAATAATTTTGCAATAAACAGAAAAGAAATTTTAGTGGAATGTAATATTAGAATCCTTTGAGGTTATATTTTTCTTTTCTTTAAATGGGCATGCTATAAGCATTTTTCATAATTTTTGAGCCTAAGATAGTTCTCATGTTTGTATGGTATGGAAGTTTGGAGAGGGTAGCTCCAGCTTTAGGGAGAACTACTTGACTGGCTCAAAATTACAAAGTCTTTCATCAAAAGCTTTTGTTTTGCTTCAAAGTATGACATAAGTAAAACAATTTAAAAATTAATATAATCAGCCAAAATTTGAAATAGTGTGGAGAAAATGCTTTAATACATTTTATTTAGAATTTTGTGACTTGTAAAATGAAAATGAACTTTTATTAAGTTGATTTTATAGCATTTTTATTAAATTTTCAAAGGTAGTTTACTATATAGTTCTTTGTATGTATAAAAAAGTTAAAATACTACAGCTGCAGTATTCTTAGCATGCAATGATTTTAAAAAGAAAATTGTTAATTTGTTTCGTTTTCTTACAGTTTTTTAATGTATACTTTTTTGCAGAAAGAGAGAATAAAAACTACTGGTGATCAGTGGTACAATATGCGTGCTCCTGAGATGACAGAGGAAAAGAAAAATGACCTAATGATTATTCAATTGAGGAATGCATTAGACCCAAAACGTTTCTACAAAAGGAGTGCTAACAAGATAAATTCAAAATATTTCGAGGTATTTTGCCCTTCAAATATACTAAAACTTTTTAGGAGTTCTAAGGATAATTGTTTTGAATTATTTGAGTATCTTTTAAGTTGTACCTGACATGCAATGTAAATTTAAAATATTAACCTTTATTGGCATTTTTTGAATTAATATTCTTGTCTGTGTGTGATATATTGCTTTGTAGATGTTTTATTAGCAGAATTTTTGAGTCAGTAATATCTCATTCAATTTAAACACATAAAATTTTAATAGTGAATACATTTAATTTTTTGCTGTTATGTTGGCAGAAATAAAAAAAAGTTAGATTTAGCCAAATTTTTATAGTTAAACTAGCTGCATGGCCCGGCGTTGCACTGGCTTTTACCGAGGGAAAAAACTTAATCCCTGTGTTAATTTCCTCCTTTCTTTCTGATGCCAGATTTTGTGTGTGTGTGACGCGTACGGATGTGAGTGCGTGTCATGGCTTTCTCGTTTAACATTTTCAAATTGCAAAATTTCACTACTATTTTAAATTTTGAAGTAAAATTATGGATTTTTTTAAATGTTCGACACCGATATTGATTCATTTTAGAAAAAAATCATAAAATATGCAAAATATCATTATTTTGTAAAAAAAAAAGTTTTTTTTTTTTAAATTCTTAAATAAAAGATAGTTTTTGGCGTTTTATTTTTTAAATTACTGATTCTAGATGATCAATGAACTTTTTAAAAATCATATTCATTTAAATGCATCGATATTTATTCATTTTAGAAGGAATCATAAAATAGGCAAAGTATTATTGTTTTGAAGGGGAAAAAAATTCAAATCGTGATGAAATAAATGATGCTTGGTATTTATAAATTTATTAAATCACTGATTTCAAAAGAGAAAAGTACAAACTTTTTTAGTTTAGATGTTTTACTTATCATAATTATAAGAAATCCATACATAACGATTGAAAAAATTCGTTTAATGATTTACAGATAGCAATACTACTTTATTTAAAAAAATATTTATTTAAAGTAATACATTTAAATGTATTGCAAATAAACTTATTTAAAATGATAACAGAGTAAAAACGCGATTAAATATTTCACAAATATAATTAATGCAAAAATTCTTACCGTTACCTATTGAAACGACTTTAATTCTTTATTGCGTTGTTTTTGAGTGTTAGATTTTTAAAAAAGTTACAAAAAAAAGGTAAAAAGCCTTTATTTACTCATTTACAGTATAAAATTCAAAAAGAAAATAATACTATGTGATAAAAATATATTTCAGAATATTTCCTTATATTTTTTATGATATATTTTTCTTATATTCCACACTGTTCTTCAATAAATCAATCTTTAAGAATAAAAAAAACTATCGGTTGGGACGCATTATATGAATGAACGTCCCGCCACAAATAGCAATGTTATGAGGGAATTCCCCATTTCTGCATCAGGAGTGAAAGACTCAAAGCTATCTCAACCTTTCCCGTCTTCCAAACAGAAAGGTAACGCAAAGTGAATGACCTCCAAACTATTGAGAATTTTTTTAAAGTTTTCATTTTTTTTGAGGGCTTAACTTTCACGTTAAAGTTTTGAAATTTCACACATTAATTGCAAAATCAAAGTACTTTTAAATAAAAAATGTACAAAAAACTGTTTAAATTACTTCTCGCAAAAACGGTATTTTACGAAAATCACAAAAAAAAATTTTAAAATCCGTAATTTTTAAGCAAGTTTTTCAATTTTCACACAGAAGTTGAACAACATTATTCTACAAACGTAAAAAAAGTTTCGTGTGATGATTTTAATAAATGGCGAAGTTATTTAATGTTGAGTTAAAATTTTGAGTATTTTTTAAAAATTCATAGAAAAAAAAGTTTTCAGCATTTTATTTTTTAAATGACTGATTCAAAAAGAAAAATGCATGAACTTATTTAATACAAAATATTGTTTTAATAACACAAAAATAAATTCATATGCAAGGATTTAGAAAAAGATTTTCATAAAAACGCATCGGTCTTAACTCAATTTTAAAAAAAATCATAAAAAATATTATTTTTCAAAAAAAATTATACTGTATCGTGGCGAAAGAAATGATCTTTCCTATTCTGTAATTATTTTTTGTCTGATTTCAAAAACAGAAATCGGATAACTGTTTAAATAACGTCAAGAATACCAAAAAATTTCACCCTCTGTTCATTCACGACGCTAGGCGGGGAAAATAATGCGCAGGGTTAAGACAATTATTTGTTTTAAGGTTTTTAATTAATATCTTTTTAAGTAATTACAATATCAGAATGAAAAATAGTTTACGTCCTATTCTCAGACCTACTGAATATACGCACAAAATTTCATAAGAATCGTCCACACCGTTTCGGAGGAGTTTGTTTACAAACACTGTGACACGAGAGTTTTATGTATTAGATATCAGTACAATGTCCAGGCAAGTTTTAGCAAACAGTATTATCTTCATTTATGTTTTGCTTCCACTATTTTATACTGCATCTTCTTTTTTCTTCTGCTCTTCCTTCTAATTAATGTGAATTTCTAAAAAAGAAAGTGTGAAATTTGAAACAAATAGGGAAGTGAAGAAAAGTATAATTTAGTCTGACTGCTGGTCTCAAACATTATCTAGTTATGATACTAATAATTTTGTGAATCCAGAGACTGACATTCACATGTAATGCATTGAGTGAGTATGATAGTCTGCAAAATGAAGCAATAAGAGCAGATGAATTGCCTTGACACCATCTTGAATTTTAACTATTTGAGTTAATATGAAGTAGGATTCAAAAGTTCCTGGACTGAGCCTATAACTGGAAAAGTTTTTTACAGTAGAGTGACAATGATAACATTTCTGTGTTATTGCATACTTCCCCTTTTCTTAAAGTGGTTTGCCCCTAATTACGGGATCTGTGGCTTACCATGATGCATTTTGTAGGCGGATGCATTTAGTGACTGGCGATTAAAAGAAATAGCATTTTTGAGCAAAGATTGAATATCAAATTTTGTGTTTTCAATGGGAAAGAGTTTTCATGGGCATGATCTGCTGAAGTAATTTTGGTCCATCCTCATCCAGGCAACAGTACAGATCCACCATCATTACTGCTTTCAGATTAACCAACCGAACTTTTAAAAAAATCAGTTATTTCAGAATCACTCTCGGATTCATTTATACTAAAAGTAGAATCTGATTCACTTCCTAAATCTAATTCCATATTGTATTCAATATTAAAAAATATATTTATTTTATCACAGAATGCAACTCGCAAGAGCATAACTAAGTAACCGAACTAAGGTTAGTTAAACATATCGCTAATACATATGTTTGATTGTGTTGACATCTAGTTTAAGATAAATTAACTATCTCTAATCACATTACTAATGAACTGGTATGGCCATCGGGTGTATAGATTAAGAAATAAACATGATTCTGGGCATAAGAAATAGATAGTTTGAATCTTTTTGACTTGTTTTTTTTGAACAATCCAGCCTTGAAATATCAGACTTGAGAAATAGAGGGTGAAATTTCACCCCCTGGTTTTATAGGGAGTGAGAAGGAAGGGTTTAACAGGAAATGAAGGACCTATGCTAAAAAAAAATGGTATATTTTAACTGTCTAAATACTTATTAGATGACTTATATGTATTTACCTCAAGGAGTGAATCTTAAATTTAATTCAAGTTTTTGTAATGTTTTAAAAACAAGCTCTTAACCATATATCTTTCCTTTTTTCATGTTTTATTTGTTCAATACAACCTTAAAACTGCCATACGTTATTAATAACTTGGAGATAGTTACTTAAAAATATATATATATTAACTAAAAATAATTGTTTGAGGGGAGGGAAGATGATGCAGAGTTAAATATTCTTATTTTGCAATATTCTGAATCTTCAATAAAATTGAATTCCATGTGTGTTCCATTTCATAAGCTCTTCCTAAAGTATTTTGTTGGAATGTATTTCCTTGTTGGAATGTATTTTCAATTTTAGTTTTGTGAAGTATTTAAAAATATGATGTTGGATTGGAAAAAATCTAAGCAAATCGAAAATTTCTGAGGATTTTATAGGAATAATATTTTAAAAATGAAGTAAATTAAAGTGGATCAATTAAATTTTTATTAAATTTAAGCAAAAAAAAAATTCCATTTGTA
This sequence comes from Trichonephila clavata, assembly GCA_019973975.1. Taxonomy (NCBI): domain Eukaryota; kingdom Metazoa; phylum Arthropoda; class Arachnida; order Araneae; family Nephilidae; genus Trichonephila; species Trichonephila clavata. The sequence continues at coordinate 39,691 of BMAO01035264.1, forward strand.
TATCGGAAGATTTGGTACTTACCTATTATACCATCAACCAATTTTGTTAAAGCCAAAAGACATCATCGAATCAAAAAACTTTTCCAAATATTGTCATCATTTCTACATATGCACAGAAACAAATTCCCACACATGCTTCTTCTGTATTAATCTGTTGACAAATAAATGGCAAAGATTTAGAAGAATTAAAGACTGTATTTAAGAAAAAACACGCACACTTGAAATGAGTGAAAGATCTAATAAATACAATATTTAAGTAGCCAAAATGCCTTAATGGCATAAAAAATCATAAGTTAACTTTATGTAGTCACAATTTTCCTCATTTTGCTGATCCTTAGTCATGTGGGAACTTAAGAATTAGACCACATTCTTGGAAATACTCCCAATTTATTAATTTCCATAGAAAATATGTCCTCTTTTAATAATTTTTCACAACAAAGTAAGAGAAGAATAATGCAAAAGAATTTACAAATTATAAACAATACTATTTTCAAACCTGCATAATCAAGGTTATTGTCTTGGTGCATTCGTGAAAATGGTGCAAATTTAAAAAAAAGGTTATTTTTTAGCATGCACTAATAAAACTATAGTTTTGGAACATGTACTGGAATGATTTTCACCATTGCTTATATATTGCTGCAGCATTCAAATTCACGAAATTGGTCAACAGTATAATCTGCAAGTATCAAAGATTTCATATAAATTAGGATACTCCTTGTGTGGTTTTATAATATAACGGTTAAGGTTTTATTTTAAGGTTGAATTTCATTGTGAATTAAATGCTATAAATTCATATTCATTATATTTTTCATGTATAAATTATGTATATTGGATTTTGTTGTGGTGGTTGATATCTATTTTACTGACAATAAATGAAATGAAACTAACTAAATCTGGAGTGAAGTTAATTAAAAAAAACTATTCCAAAAGTAGAATAATTATTCTGTTTGAACTTATTAAGAAACTGAAGGAAATAGGAGGGGGGGGGGGAGACTGGTTCTAGAAAACTTGGCAAAGCAATCATTAAACTTTATGAAATGTCATTGTCATTTTCTTTTGTCATTTTCTCTTTGAAAGAAAAAAAATTGCTTTAAAAAAAATGTAAATATTCCTTTACTCATAATTTTGAGTCATTTGATTTTTGTGGCATTTTTGGATATTCTAAGATAGGTATGAATTACTTGTTGCCAGAATATAATTTGTTTTGTAACTGAATTTATTATCTTTGGTGTAGTTATTTTCAGAAAATACTGTAAAACAAATATAATGGTTTCAGAAGTAAACATTTCCTTGCAGCAAATTAAAATTCCTTAAAAATATAAAAAATGCTTCTTTTCAGAAAGCTGTCCAATGGAATCACATTGTTTGAATGATGTATTAATGTTCTGTTAAAATCTGTTCTTTAAAATATTTTGTTAATGACCTTAGCCGCTTAAGATGTACAGTCGAACCCCAACATAGTGAACCCCTATTTAATAAATTTTGCAATTTAACGAATTTTTCTCTTTTCCTGATTAAAAGGAAAGCAAAAACCCCTATTTAAGAATTACCAAACCCCGACTTAACGAATTATTTCAACAGTTGAAAATTTTTTTTATTAATTGCAAATTTCCATGGGAAAGGGTACAGATGAGTCATGAGTCAACCTCTTGTGGGAATTTGGAATAAGACAGAAAACTCATTCTTATCTCATTCCACTCCAAAACACAAGGGATATTTTAAGATTTTAATGATTATGTTGCATTTAGTGGCATAACGGAAATGATTAGGGCCCCCCGGCAAAGAGTCAGGTTTTTGGGCCCCAAGCCAGATCTTACAAAGGACAAGATCTTATATACTTGGCATCAGTTAGGATTTGGGCCCCCTAGAACCCTGGGTTCCCCTGCAATGTGAGGGTGTACGTTATGCCACTGGTTGCATTTGATGACGGATTGCCTATCGATACAGCTGAAGTTGAGGAAATTGATTTGTCAAAGCCAATGAATACATTTCTGATGCAGAAATTAATAATGAAACTATTATCAAAACTGTTACATTTTCTAATGCTTTACATTGTTTGTAAACTGTGAAAACATACCTCACGCAGCAGGATGTAAATGATGCAGTTTTTTTTCTCAGCATCAAGTCTAAAAAATAACTTTTGAATCAAGAATCAAAATGATTGTCAAGCATCTATTAGTCAGTATTTTAATTTTTCCAATTAACTGTTGCATAATAATTCACTGAAAGTATTTTTGTTGAATAAAAAGCATCTAATTTCTAATTGGATATTTTTTGTGTTGCTGTTTTTTATAAAATTTCCAAAAGCTAAGTGCAAAAACTTTGAACCCTGATTTAACAACAAGCAAAATGTTCGCTCCCGATAAATGTGTTAATTTGGGGTCCAACTGTATTAAAAATGTGCCTGGACTATTGCTATTGAGAAATATAATTTTATAGCAATTCATTGTTTAGACATGTGACTTCAGAATTACTCTAGGTTTTAACTCAATTACTTTTTTGAAGAACATTATGACAAATATTTTAAATAATTTAATGTTAATTTATATTTGCTGTAAAGTTCTATCTAAAAGAAAAGAGGATAAGATGGGGTAAAAAGTAACAAAACTTATTTGTCATAACTTATTTCATTTGCATCTTTGTAATGAAAACCTCACTAAATAAAAAATTCTGTACTTTTTTTTTTATCACATTGTTAAATTTATTTTTCTATTACTAATTTGCATAAAACTCTACTTACATTAAATTTTTTTTTTTTTTATAGCATAACCGAAAATTTTTTGAAAAATTCTGTTATAGAATTTTGTTTTAAATAATGTGTGCTTGCATTATTGGTGGTCCTGTAAGATATTTTTTGTCATTTAAAATTCTTAAAGCTATATTAAAACTCAATCCATTGTTTACATTTTTATTATTTGTTTGATTATAACTAAATGGTAATTATTTTGTGTGTTATTTAAAAATGATGTACAGAACTATTTTTATATTGTTCTAATACATTAGTGTCTTTTTTGAGTTTATGCTATTTATTCAATATATGTATATATATATTACATCATAATCTGATAGCAATTATTTCATCAAGCAAATAGTAACAAATATGTTTAGGCTCTATATTCTATTTTCTGAAGAGAAAGTATGCAAAAGTAAATCTTATATACATACACTGAAGATTGGAATGAATTAAAGAAGACTTTTATATATATATATATATATGGTAAATATTTTTGTTTAGGTTGGTACTTTTGTGGAGTCTCCAGTTGATTTCTACAGTTCTCGTATACCAAAGAAACAAAGGAAACAGACACTTGTGGATGAATTGTTGGCAGATGCTGAATTTCGACGGTATGTGTTTTAAAAATGTATTTTTGTATTACTTTTTTATTGATTTAAATATTTAAAATATATCTATTAAATCAAATTTTGAACATTTGATTTTTTTATATATAAAATTCCTGCCTATATATTAGAATTTTTGAGATTGGTAGTTAAAATATAAATTTCTGTTATTTTATTAATTTTTAAAGTAATGTACAAATCCAATCAGGCATAAATATTTTTTTATGCCTGATTATTGATTGGATTATATACATTTTTTTAAAAATACACTGGGAGTTTTTTTTTATTCCTGTGTGTTGAAAAAAAGTGTTAAAAGTCAATTGTGGATGAATTCTATTTCTTCATTGAATGGAAAATCTTTTTCCTCTTACTTCTTCATGGGCATCAAATAAATGGCAATGCGGGTGTTCTAAGGAAGGAAGTTAGAGTATTGTCAGGTGTTTATGTTATACCAACTGTTACAGAGTCATGCATTATTCTGGAAAGAACCCACTGAATCACAATGGAACATATTTTGTACTGATGGGCTGCTTTACTCTTATCCAAAGTTTCACAGTAGTATGCTAGATTAATCATATATTTGTCATGATAAAAATTGCTGTGTATAATACTTTGCAAATTTCTCAAAACAGTTACAAGAACTTTCCCAGCAAATAACCAAAGGTTTTATCAGACATCACATTTAAAATGCCATTCCATGCTGAACAGTTTTGTTTTAAGTGGAAAAGGATACCTCCAACTTTTACCTCAAGTTAAAATTTGCTTTAAAAAAGGCATCTCCTTCTGCTTCTTAATTCAAATGTCTTTGACTTCTGTCACTTTTTTGACTTTTTGTTTTTTTGAAAATGTTTTGTCACTTTTTGATTTGTATTAAAAACTGAAAGCACCCATTTGCTGTGAGTTTCTGAAATAGCAAATTATTCTGAATAAGAAATGGCATCCTTCTATAATCTATGCACATTTCAGTGATTTCATTAACTGTTATTTTTTAGTCATCAAGAATTGGGTTGGGAGTTTTGTCTCCACTTAGATTGGTTTGGGGCCAGTGATTTTGAGCCAAATTTTCAACTTCTTTTAAACACCTTGCATTATTTGTATACTTAAGACACATAAGATTTAATTACCAAATTAAATAAATATCCATTAATGTGTTTACTTATCATGCATATCGGCTAACTTTTATGCTTTGTTTGTAAAATGTGCATGTTTTACCTTTCATTGTGCTTCTATGCCTAAAGCATTGCTTTTTATGCATTTTCAAAATTTTCAATTAATAGCTTTTGTTTACTATTTTATTTTCACAAATGTTCAAGTGTTTGAAAACTGTACAACTTGTTATGAATATGTTTTTTTAAAGATTCACAAAATTTGTCTTTTTTCACGCATATTGTATTTCATTAATCCACTTAGTAGTATAGTTGATTGTTGCTGGCCTTGTATGGGCCTAAGGTTGTGGGTTCGACCCCAGCTTAAGTTGGTGAATTTTCAGGATGCAGAAAATCTACAGTGTCCATGACATGATTATGTGCACCGTGTAAAAGATTCTTTGAGTGCTGGTTTATTCGGTTACTTGCACTGACCCAAAGAACAGTTCCGCATCATCAGAGCTCAGGTGCTCTTCTCTGGTGAGGAAACTGGGCATCAAAATTACTTGCAACAATTGGTATTGTCTCTATGGTGTCAAAGACCTAAAAGAAATTTCAGTCTCATGGAATGTACTAGGTCTGCAATGGTAAAAAGACCAATCCATTAAGTCTCATTTGAAATAAAGAGTTTATTTCATTAGCAACATCCATTTGTTCCTGATTGTTGCGCAGTTTCATTATGATATATTTTTCTACAAAACTTTATAAAAGTTAATGTAGCTTGTGCTTTGCATGTATTGATGGCTCCTGCCATTTTATTGCAAATGATTTTCCGGATTGTTAATACGATGTCTACAAAGGAAAATAGTATACTTGTTTACAAAGAGTGCTATAAAAAGTTATTCAATTGTATTAACCTATTTAAAAAAGGGGAAATATGCATTTTGTAATGAATATCATACTTGTATATGCATTTCTCTTCAATATAGTATTGGATATTGCCCATCATGTAAAAACTTCACAGTTGATAAATTAAGTTAGCAGTTGAATAAAATTGGTTTTTTCCAGGACATTGTCAGCACAGTACAAAAAATCCTGTTTACATTTGCTTTTATAAGTTATAATGTTCCATTTTAGAAACTAATCATGCCAGTCCACATTTTATGGGAAATGTTTCCAAAGTTTGACATTGCCAAGTAGTCCAGATGTGTAAGGATATGCACATATGCTATTCCTAGTGAGCTAGTTTCTAGTCAAAGAGTGTGATCAAATGGATGAAACAAGGTTGTTTTGCAGCAGCATTTGATGACAGTATTGATACAAATTATATCCTGTTGTGGTCACTTTGATCCTGCAAAATGCTATTCAAAGTGACCTTTTTGCAATTCCAAATTTGATTGTGGTTTACACTTGATAAATTTAAGAAAGTGTGGGATGCCTGAATTTTATTTATGGCAGATAATGCTGCAGTAATACAATGGGAAAAATAGAATTGTTATTTATTTTAAAGAAAAAAAATTAAATGAGGGAAAGATAATTTATTCATATTTATTAATTAATCAGTATGAGTAAATTATCTTTATCTAATTACCTTTGTTATTCAATAAATTTGACATTAGAAAAAGATGCTGCTTCTTTACCATTAAGAGTTGATGAGATACCAGAGATACACTTATTGTGGGTCGGCAACCCATGGCACACGGAGCAATCTCCAGCTGCACACCACCACTTCTACAAAATTATAAGATATATACTATATATAGCTACATCATTTGTCTCTTCTTTCATCCCACTATTACTTTATATAAAGGTTATTTTCACTTATTCTCTCACATAAAACGACTTCCTGCTGAATCATTTGGTTGTAGTTAGTGTGCTTTATGTAAAGAAAACACTTGTTTAAATGTGATTACTGTTACTATTAAATGTTCAACACAAATAAAAATATTGAGCAATACTTGCAAAATTAAGAATCATTCATTACAGCTCTGTAACAAAAGTAAGTAGTTTAGTTCTTTACCCACCAAAAGTTTGGTCATCGGCTAAAAACAACAACATATGTCTAGGGTATAAATCAAATTTGCTTACCAGACGTTTTCCATCGAAATATATTAAACACAAAATAGTTATTTTATCAACATATTTAATTTTGGATTGAAATAAATTCCAGAAAAATGCTGTGGTAATTAGCAAGTGAATCAGACTTCATAACAAAAGTCCTTAACTAAATATTAAGAGCAAATGTACTTGAGTGTTGTGCCAAAGAAGTCCTAATTATTTTGTTTTACTTTTTGAGTGAATTGGTTAATAGAAATAGATATTAGACATTATTTTTATGTTTATTAATACGCCGATATACGAATGGCTCGAGTATGAATTCAGTCGAAGTTAAATATATTTGATGCACGATTTTTGTTACTTTTACCTTGTCGCGGCGCAGTGTTAGTTTTATTGTGAAATTTGTATAGTGTTTGTTTCCATTATTGTGACAGTTACTAGTTACATATTGGATCAAATGGCGATCAAAAAGAGTTTGATGTTCGCGATTTCCAAGATTCTGGACCAACGCACTTAGATTCATGCAACAAAAGATCGCTGTATGTGCTAGTCACTAAAGTACCGTATGTCGACGGTAGCATACAAAGACATTTTCAACCAAACACCAAACCACATTAAGAATTTACGAGAAATGAAGTTTATATATAAGAAAGAGCTGTTTCTGGATATAAAAGGAAATTACATTTCGTGTCAACAATTGAGTCAAACCAAAAGCCACAGGAATGTGGTTTCATTGCCTGTTTAGCAGCCAAAGGAAACCTTTACAGGGTGGCTAACATATAAAGGACACCTTTAAAAGTGCTGAAATATTGTTCATCGATTTACCTAACTTCCAAACATTATCCTGAATTCAAGAATACCGGCTTGCCAACTGAAAGAAGAATAACAATAAACAGCAGAAAATGTAACTGCTAAACAAAAATTCAGGTATACAAGAAACTGTTGCATTTACTGTTTTTATGAAAGTAAAGATGTGAATGATGTTGCACGCCTTGCAGTAATTTAACGATATGATAAAAATCGAATTTATGAAGAATTATGCAGTATGATTCATCTGCTGGTACAACCAAAGGGCAGGATATTCTTAATTTATAATCATTTTGAAAAGAAAATATTAATATAAATAAAATATTTTGTAACAAATCAATGGCACTCCTGCAATGGTTGGCAATGAAAGGGATATGTCAACTTCTTGAAAATCATATTGACATAAAATATTAACTTCCATTGTAAAATACATCAGAGTTTAGTTACTAAATTTCGTCTTAGCACTTAATTCTGTAATGAATACTGTTGTTAAATAGTTAATTTTATAGTCTCGATCTTCATTAGTACACAGACATAAATCTCATTTAGAAGAAATGGAAAGTGAATATGGGGATCTTCCTTGCGCCAGTCAGCGTCCGCGGCTTAGTCGCGGTATATCTTTAATAAGCTTTGTCAGCATAGAGTACATTAAATTTGTTTTAATGAGAAGGACTATATTTTCCCAAATTAGACGATTAGAAATGGTTATGTAAATTGATGTTTGATAGATATAAGTAAACATCTCAATGAACTAAACTTAGGCTTGCAAGGAAAAGTCAGTGCTTGAATTTGTTGAACACTGAAAGGCTTTGCCACAAAATTAAATATATTTCCGGTGATATTAATACTAGTACTTTTTCAAATACTCCCAAATGTTAAAGGCTTATAATACATCAACCGGTAGATTAAAGATGAACTTCAAACTTACGCTAGCACTCATGAAGAGTTTTCTAAACATGTAAAGAATTTGAAGCTTGTATGCCTATATTTTCTTTCTAATCAAACATGATTTAATAGACCCATTATCAATCCCATCTGATTTATCAATATATGAGTGGATAAACTGATAATTTTGAAATGGAACTTACACCAACATCTTCAGATTTATGAAAACAAAATTTAAGGGAGTTCCAGAAAATTTTGGAAGATAATTTAGCAGTAATCTACAGCTATTTTAAATGTTGATGTCATTGCCAGAAAGATGTTTGTGTTTGAAAATAGCATGCGCCCTTCTTCCTCGCTTTTGGTTCCACATATCTATGTGAAAATTTTTCTATGAAATATATTTGAGTCCACTAAGAAATTGTTTAACTGCTGAGCATTCGAATCCTGTGTCATAATTGAAAGTAACGAACTATACCCCTGATATTGCGACGTTAAGTAGAGCTCTGCAGGAACAAGGTTCATATTAAAATTAAAATTTTTATTTAACTTTTGTTGCCTGAACACTTATATTTTATGTTGTTTGCTCTTTGTTTCATAAATATTTTTAAAATGCATTATGTATACAATTTAATTTTTAATTTATATTGAAGAACAAATACACTTAAGTTTTCCTGTACTTATAAAAGGATACATATTTATGTGCACAATAAATATTTGTATTTGAATTAGCAATAGTTGTATTTTATGTTTATTTTTATGTCAATAAATATTTTAAAATGATGCATAATTAACATATAATAAATTTGTATTTTGACCTCATTTTTCCTAATTTGCATGTATTGTCGCGGGAATTAAATTGTTTCGAATATTTGCTATTGCTTGGCACGCTGAATCATGTTGGTAGGTTGGTTTGGCACGCCACAGCTGAAAGGTTGCCGAACCCTGTTCTATGATCTATAGAAATTTCAAAGTTCTTATGATAATGAAGTCTAAAAACTTTTAAGGGATTTGTATACTTGATCATTGTCTTGATGTCAACTTCTTTTAACTTGATTGTTAACTTCTGTATGTGTAATTTTTTTTTAATGAATGTAATCTAAAAGTGTTATTTCACTTTATTTTTTAATAAAAGCATCTTTGCTATAACCCTTTAAGACCCAACCCACATGTTCGTGCTGGAACACTCCATGTTCCAGGGGAGTAGTAAATCCCCCCCCCCCCCAGTGTCAATGAGATTAGTATGGTGTTGATAATCAGAAGAATGTAATATTTAAAGATAGAAATATTTCAGGTCTTAAAGGGATAAAAGTCATTATTGTCTTGTATGTTACTGTATATGCCTTTGTTTGCTTTAATTTATGAGTTTTGTAAATCAAGTTGGTATAAAAGAAGACTTTCCTGTACTTTAAAAAAGCAATCTTTTGTGAAATTTTCATCATCTTATTTTTAAACTATTTGTTCACCCGTATGTTGTCTTATAATATGTAAAACATTTGCATGTTATTTTTAAAATTTGATTGAATTATCATTAATGTTTTTTTAACACCGTATCATTTTTAAAAGTTGATAGGTATGCTGATGAATATGTAAAGGATAAAATGTGGCCAGACAATTATTTAAATATTGTATTATGATTGCTATGGCAAAATTTGTATAAATCATCAGCTGCTATTAAAAAAAATCTAATGTATACTTGATCTACCTTTGTATGGATCATTATGTGAATTTCAATTCTGTTGCTATCTTGTCCTGCACCTATACGTATTTGAGAATTAAATAATTTCCTTAAAATTAAATAATATGTAACAAAACGTAACTGCAATTTTTAAAAGATTTTTGTGTTTAATGTTCATTGTTCTTGTTCAAAACTATATTTAAAAAAAAAAATTATGCTTTTTTTAAACTTAATTATAAGGCTAACCTTGCTGAATGTAAAAGCCTGATGTAACTTTGAACACACTTTCATGCAGAAAAAATGTTTAAATTTTCATGAAAATTTGCAATGTTGTAATTCATGCATTTGTTTATAATTCTACATTTTTAAAATTTGTAAATTCTTTATTACTTTTTTTTTTTTTGAATTTGGAAAGTTATTCTGAGGATTTTGGAACATATTTTATATTAGAAAGCACAACTGGAATTCTAGTATGAGATGTGTAGCATAATAACACATGCTGTTCTTAATAAGACAGTAAAATTAGAATATAATATTAATATAGGAACACTTTTATATCTGGGGAAAAAAGTATTCTGATTTTAGGTCCTATTTTTTAACATTGAACAAGCCTTGTAAAGGCTCATAGCGCCATCTGTTGAAAAAATTATAATTTAAACACTTATGTACTGTTTCTGTTTTATTTTTATTAATTTAAAGGCTATGAAGCATTTATAGATTATAATCTCTATTTCATGGATATTTCACTAATTTTTATAATGTTTTTAGGTACCAAAAGAAAAAATATACAGAAATTCAGAAGACTCAATATACACAATTTCGAAGTAGGAAAAAGCCAACTCATAAGGAAAGAGTTGAAGCTAGGTCTGTGCGTGATAAGAAGAACTCAAAGAAAAGTAAAAAGAAATCTTAAATTACTTGTGGAACAGGTTTACTTTGTTGTACTGAATTTCTGATATTTTTTAAATAAAGTATTTCTCGGTATTTGTGTTCTAAGTGATTTATAAATTGATTATTTTGATTATCTGCTTCACATTGAAGAATGACTTTAAAAGTTTTTATTAAAGAGGGAAAACTGTTTTGAAAAAGTTTACATGTTTATAATTTTGGTATTTTTTTCTTGGAATTTCTGAGTAGTTATATGAATTAAATATGTAATATTTAATGTTAACAAGTCTAACTAAAAGAATCTACAGATCTAATTGGCTGGGCCAAAAATATCCAGAAATAATGCTTTCCACTGGGGAAGCATGATTATAAATGATGCATGTGATTAGTTATAAATTTTAAATGCATTAACAAAGGCAACTTTTCAAGCTTTGCAGTTTAGCAAATTCTAATGAGAACCATTATAATGCCTTTACGTGTGTAACAAATTTTCTGTATTATTTCTTTCAAGGATGTTGGATAAGGAAAAAGGTTCCAACTCTCTGTATCTCAGATTTTCTAATCTTATTGGATTTCTTTGCTAGATATTGTATGAAATCATTTGTCTTTCTACAAAAAAGAAAAAATGCTATTTTGGAAGCACAACGCATTTCTTTAGTAGATCTCATGTTTCAAATATTATTAATTTCTTTGAAAGTTAATGAGAGACTACCGAACACATGCTAATCCGTTGATACTCTTATTGAATAACATCAATTTGTCAAAAAACTTGAAAGGTTATCCTCTTTAAATTATTTGAATTTTACATTTTATCAGTTTTATTTATTATTTTTTTATACCTTTATTCTGAACATCCTTTACATTATATGTATTACATATGTATGCCTTAAATGTACAAAATGAAATGGGGTAATTTTTGGAAATGTAAAGACCTTTATAAGAAATAGTACAAGTATTTAAGTTTGATGGCTATTCAAAAATCAAATATAATGATGTGATATAATATAGGCTTTTCCCCCTGCAGTTCTCTTATTTGAAAGAGTTTTTATCATGAACTACATATATATGAGGCAAAATTATAAATTTTATGTATTCTTTTCAAATTTTAAATTATTTTTAAAGTATTTAAACTCTGTTCATAGGTTATAAAAACAATTCTCAGTATTTTTCGGTCTTTTAATTTAAAATTACTAAAAATAAACATTTTTATATTCAAGTAATTAATCATTGAAGACTTTTATTATGTAGATTTAAAATGTGTAATACCATTGGGAGATTGTGGAATAAAAAAGTAGGAATGAATCATTCTAATAAAAATATATTCTTAAATGCTACAATTGTTTATTGAACATTTTTTAGTTGCCCATTTTTGTTTGACATGAGGCCTACTAATTACAATCAGACAAACTAGAAACTGTACTCTCTGCTTACTACCCCTACTTTAAACTTTTGATTTATGTGTACCACTTCTATAATTTTCATAATGCTGAGTACCCCTTGTAAAAAAAAAATGGACACATTTTAATGCCAATCATAAAAAATATTTATTCTTTTTTTGTGACATACATAAAATAAATAAAATTATTCATAAAATATAAATAAAATTTATGTTATAAATAACATTTATTTGGATTTCATGGGAAGGATGAAACTGTTTGTGCTGAGATGACAGATCATAATTTGGTTCCCTGATTGTCAATTTTAATCTGAGATGTGGCTCCACGTTCAATAGCCTGTTTCTTTTTTCGACTTAATATCTACAAATACTGAAAAAGCAACTTCACACAAATATGAAGTTGGAAAAGGCAAGATATGTATTTTAGAACTTATTCTGTTAAAACGGGATACATGTTGCATTTGGTTTTACCAGAATGATATTAAAGTGCACTCCTTATGTTTATTTTTCAAGAACCATCTGAAGCCAATTCCATGCATCCATAACTTTAGGATGCAAATAGGAACATAGAAAATGTTCCATGTTGAACATTTTCTTCTGCATGGGACAAATCTGGCATGGATGTTGTGTTAATGTAAAAAGGATAATGTATCTATTCAATATTTTTGTTTAAATCAGGGAAATAGTTTTTCAAAACCACCTGCAAACTCTCCAAATGCTGTCTTATATATTTCAGAGTATCAGCATCAATCTTAGTTGTCAAACTTGTTATAAACTCATGAAGGAGAGGGAAATGAGTCTACATCTCCATTACCAACTCTCTTTTGCCATAAATTTAGTTTTGCGATAGCAGCATTCTTTTTCTCATGAATGTGAAACAGTGAAATTTCTTTGCCTTGTAACAATAAGTTGAGGCAATTTTCAACATAGAATATACCTGCTGAGTATTTTAGTTTACAAAGCCATTTCCAGTCATGTAAAAAAATCCTCAACTCAAATCTATCATTCAGAAAATGTTGAAGTTCAAGTCCAAGTTCAAACAATTGATTTAGAATTTTCCCTCTAGATAACCAATGAACACCAGTATGAAAAAGAAGCCGGGTGTGACTACTTCCCATTTCTTCACATATTTGCAAAAAAAGTCATGCATTCATAGGACGGCTTTAATGTCATTTAGCGCAGCTAAGCATTGTGCAGTGTATATCCCCACCAAACGCGTCCTGTGCTTCACATTGGGAAACACTGTTCTACATCTACCTCATGCCAATGTGTTAACTTCAAGACCTACTGTGTAGAGGAGATGATGCACATTAAATCTGTTTAGGCTTGGGCTTCTCATAATGTCTTCTGTTGTCAATTCAGGTATCTTTGTGAACATGATTTAAAATTTTTTAGGTATATTGGCGATAGTTCTCTTGCTTTTCAGTGTAATGTAAGTGAATAATCAATCAACTAGAGCAGGAGTTGGCAACCTTATAGTTGTAGTGTGCCAAACCAATTTACCTATTTGATTCAGAGTGACACACATTCGAAAATATTTGAAATGATTCGATTTTCGTCGCAATACAAATAGGGGCAGGGACTTGAAATCAAGAATACAGATTTAGAGTTTTATTATATGTTACTATGCATCATTTAAAAATATTTATTGACATAAAAATGAGCTACATGAAATATAACATTCCTTCAACATAAATAAAAGAATAAAATGGCACAGATATTTTGTACTATGTATCTTTTAAGAATTTTTATTAAAATAAGAAACAGCATAAAATATAAGCATTCCTGCAATCTAGATAAATAAAAAAAGTAAATTTTAATGGGAATCTTGTCCTTGCAAAGCTCTACTTCATATCACAATATAAGGGGTATAATTTGTGACTTTCTATTTGACATGTTTCTGAATGTTCAGTTGTTAAACAACTCTGTGAACTTAAAATATATTTCATATGAGAAAAATTTGTTCAAAGATATATTTAGAATTAAAAGAGGGAAGAACCCAAAAGCAAATTTCTTCAAACAATTAAATCGCTCCAGCAATGGCATACAGTAATTTAAAATAGCTGTCAATTTATCAATAGAGTTATCTTCCACATCTTTTCAGAATTCTGTAAGTTTTGCTTTAAAAAAATCTCAAGATTCTTTTTAAACGCAGCAGCAATGATTAATTTTTCGTTTTACAAATATTACACAATCGTTTGGATTTAAATTGAGTATTTAACGCTAAGAATGAATCACATTTAAACAGAGGATGCTGTTTTTTTACATAAATCATACAAACTATACACATAACTGTTTCAGAAGAATCGTTTTATGTCCAAGAATTGAAAGTAAGAAATAACCTTTTAGGGGACACAGTACGATTCAATTGACAAAAAATCAGCTTAAATTATTTTTTTATATACTTTTCTATAACCTGACCAAATTTGAAAGCTCTTAACTAAAAAAACGCAGAATTATGATAGCTTTTGCATTCATTTTTATTCACATCCCTATGGCAAACCAAAACTTTAAACTTATCTTAGAAAGATAAAATAGCTAGTTTGTCTTCATTTAAAATGCTAAGGCTTTTTTTCTATTGTGACAAATGCTTTGAATTTTTTTTTTACCTATTGCTAATAGTACATGTAACAAAAGTTGGTATGCATTTTTGAATCAAAGCGATACTTATTTTTTAAAAAAATAATTGAACTCGGAATTTGTACATTTTTTAAAGAATTTTCAATACGCATTTTCATAAAAAGAAGTATTGTACGAATACCAATCAAGTTATCGCAAAACCCATACCAACTTTAGTTATGCATAGTTTGAGGTACTTGTAAATCAAATTTCATGCGTATACGTAAATTTTTGTAGAAGGAGTAGCATTTTAAAATCACTTAACAAATTTGAAGTTTTTTCCTTAAAAAATTAAATGGCTAGCTTTTTATGAAATTTTGAGCACAAAATCTGTTTTAACATAGTATATGAAGGCAACCAAAATTTTTTTGAAAATCCTTAAATTAAAATTTTTTGCTTAAATCGTACCATGTCCCCTTAAATAAAAATGTATGAGGCATAGAGGAGGAAGACACAAAGAGATTTAACTTGATCCGTAGAGTGCCACTGAGAATCGCTCCGTGTGGTACGTGTGCCATAGGTTGTGACACATGAACTAGAGTAACTTAATACAAACTTCATGATTTTGAAATCATGATTAAATGTAGATATTGTTATCTGAAGTTGGTACACAATACTTGTCAAACTTCAATAGTACTTTAGGAGACTTGATATACTTTTGGACCTTCAAAAAGTCAATTTTACAAATATATTTTTAAATAATGTGAAATGTTAATATAGCATTTTACAGCAAACCATGTTGAAATCTGATAATTTTATACCTTATGCACCAAAGAAAAAAAGTATTAAATGTTAAAAGTGATAAATTTTTAAGTGCAATGTAAACAAATTGCACAAAACATTTCCAGAACTGCTAAGTGTTATGCCATATAATGTGGAGAATGTTGAATGTATTTGTCGTGTTCCAAAGAGCAGATTTCGTGAATTAAAACTCCTGAATGTTGGCAAGCTATCAGTATGAAAATTTGCTTGACAGATAAATTGATAGACAAATTTGCAACCTACCATGGGAATCTATGCAAGTGAATAACATAATTGATATTCGCGAGCCCATATGTGTTATTGCGAAAGATTGTTCGATAGATAAACTGATGCATTGCTTCTGCTCTATTGGTTCTATCTTGTGTAATTACTTAAGGACAAAATGAACAGAATATACTTTATACACAAACATAATAATATTATGACTATCGCTGTTATGGATTCAATAATACTCATATTAACAGTTATTTTCATCTAAACCTGTGGACCCCCCAGGGGTCCCCAATATTATTCTGGGGGTTCATGGAAAATTAATTTGGGGGTCCCTGAACAATGTAAGGGTTCTGCGCAAGGTTTAATATATTAGGCGTAAACTTTGCTTCCGCCGTTTTTTTCCGAAATTCGAGGCTTTATTGTAAAAACTGGTTATACATTTATGATTCAAAATATTGTCCATCGCTGGCCACTACTTTCTCCCATCTTTCGGGCAGCGTACGAATCCCGCGTTGAAAAAACTGGTCATCTTTTGAAGCGATCCACGAATCGATCCAATTTTTTGCTTCTTCATAAGACCGGAAGTGCTGCTCAGCCAGGCCGCGTGCCATTAATCGAAACAAGTGATAATCCGAGGGAGCAACTTCTGGAGAACACGGCGGGTGGGGTAGGACTTCCCATTTCAACGTTTCCAAGTATGTCTTGCCCACTTTCGCAACACGGGGTCGAGCATTGTCATGCTGTAAAATCACTTTATCATGTCTCTCTTTGTATTGCGGCCGTTTGTCTTTCAATGCTCGTTAATTGCGTTCGATAACGATTGCCTGCGATTGTTTCAGTCGGTTTTAACAACTCATAATACACTACGCCGAGCTGGTCCCACCGAATACCGAGCTTGACCTTGGAACCGTGAATATTTGGTTTGGCCGTCGACGTGGAAGCATGGCCGGGATATCCCCATGATTTTCTGAGCTTGGGATTATCGTAATGAACCCATTTTTCATCCCCAGTCAAAATGCGATGCAGAAATCCCTTCCGTCTTTGCCTTGCAAGCAGCTGTTCACAAGCAAACAAACGCCGTTCAACATCTCTCGGCTTCAACTCGTACTGCACCCAATTTCCTTGTTTCTGAATCATTCCCATGACTTTCAGGCCTTGTGAAATGGCTTGTTGCGTCACTCTTAATGATCCTGCCAATTCTTGTTGCGTTTGACACGAGTCTTGATCAAGTAATGCCTCCAATTTTGCATCTTCGAAAACCTTCTCTCTTCCACCGCCATGCTGGTTTTCGACGTCAAAATCACCGTTCTTGAAGCGTTGAAACCACTCTGGGCACATTCTTTCACTAATAGTGGCCTCACCATAGGTATCTGAGAGCATTCTATGAGCCTCAACCGCAGATTTCTTCATATCAAAGCAGAAAATTAAAACCTCCCGCAAATGACGAGAATTTGGCTCGTAAGCTGACATGTTTAATCGAGAATAACTTTATGATGCCGAAACAAATCGACTAATATTTCGATGGCGTTATGTTACAAATACCTAAGCTTATTGTGGCTATCTACGATCTATTTATTTCGACTACCACTTACCACTACAGCCATCTATTACAAACGCGGAAGCAAAGTTGTACACCTAATATATCTAATATATAAAATTCTCGCGTCACAGTGTTTGTAACCAAACTCTTCCCAAACGGTGTGGCCGATTCTTATGAAATTTTGTGCGTATATTCAGTAGGTCTGAGAATAGGACGTAAACTATTTTTCATTCCGATATTGTAATTAGTTAAAAAGATATTAATTAAAAACCTAAAACGCTTAATTGTCTTAACCCTGCACGTTATTTTTCCGGCCTAGCGTCGTGAATGAACAGAGGGTGAAAATTTTCGGTATTCTCGACGTTATTTAAACAGCCATCCGATTTTTGTTTTTTAAATTAGACAAAAAATAATTACAGAATCGGAAAGATCATTTCTTTCGCCACGATACAGTATAATTTTTTTTGCAAATTAATAATATTTTCTATTTTTTAAGATTTTTTAAAAAAATAGTTAAAATTGATGCGTTTTTATGAAAATTATTTCGAAATCGTTGCGTATGAATTTATTTTCGTGTTATGAAAACGATATTCTACACTAAATAACTGCAAGCCTTTTTCTTTTAGAACCAGTCATTTAAAAAATGCTCAAAAATTTTTTTAAAAGATTTTTCGAAAGATTGTCGAAATTTTTAACTTAACATCGAATAACTTCGTTATTTATTAAGATTATCATACGAAACTTTTGTTGCTTTTGTGCGTGTGTTATCAAACTTCTGTGCGAAGATTGAAAAAATTGCTTAAAAATTACGGATTTAAATTTTTTTTTTTGTGATTTTCGTAAAATAACGTTATTGCAAGAAATAATCTAAACAGTATTTTTTGTACATTTTTTATTTAAAAGTCCTTTGTTTTCGAAATTAATGTGTGAAGTTTGAAAGCATTAACTTAAAAATTAAGCCCTAAAAAATAAAAACTTTAATAAAAAATACGCGATTTTACAGTTTACCAAGCCTTGGCGTCGAAAAATGGTTTCGCGCCAAATAGCTTTCAACTGTTTCACCTGAAACTTCACATCTAACTCAAGAGTTACACCAAAAAGTTCTGACATAAACATGCGAAAATCAGCAAATTTGGCGAGTAAAAAAAATGCGAGTGAAAAATTTATTTTTGCTTCAATTTTCATCATTTTCTCTTTATATAATTTTCAAAATTAAATCATTGTTGATGTCAGATTAAGATGAAAGAATGTATTCAATACATTTCTGAGATTCGTTTAAAATATTTATCTGTATCAAGTCAGTGATTTAAAAAATAAAAAGCCAAAAACTTTTTTGAACAAATTTCAATAAAACACTCAAAATACTTAAATCAATCGTTTAATGATTTCTTCTTTTTAAAAAGATAATTGCATGAAACTTCATTCCCATGTGTCGAACATTTCAAAAAATCCTCACAATTTTACTTCAAGATTTAAAATAGTAGTGAAATTTTGTAATTTGAAATTTTTTACTTTTCTGTCTTTTTTCAACATACAACTATTTTTAAAAAGGCTACATTTTCGTTTCTGAGGACTAAAAAACTGCAACGAAAGAATTGGAAAGTGGGTGAGTGATTTATAAATTCGCACTGTTCACCTACTCGAGAGTTTTTGGCGAAGGACTTCGAAATTTTAAGCCACGGTCAAGTGATGAGGACGACACCTGAGCTTTCACCCATCTCTCCTAATTACCACACCAACTTAAGAAAAAATTTCGAAAAAGGGAGTTTTTATGACATAGTTAAAGAAATCACTCACATCGCGCGCATACACACACGTAAGTGCTATCGTCCTAAGGGAAACAGGAAATTCCCATGGGGATGAAGTTATTCACTCGGTAAAACCCCGTGCAACCCCGGGGTAAGCGGAGAGGAAAGAAACAAAGAAGTCAAAGTAATTTCGAAAAATATATTGGAAGTGCTGATTTTGTCAAGAGAAGGGAAAATGTTAAACGAGAAAGCCATGATACGCACTCACGGGCCATGCACTCACATCGTACGTGTCACACCCACACAGAAGTGCTGGCGTCAGAAATAAAGGAGGAAATTAACATGGGGGTTAAGTAATGGGGGTCGGTAATACCCCGTGCAACGCCGGGCCGGGTCAGCTAGTATATATATAAATTTTGATCTCTATTTTTATTTTTATGGAAATTTAAATTAATGACAATTCACACGTATATTTCCGACTGTGTGTGTGTGTTGAAAATTTTTTGTGTGTGGACTAACTCAGATCCCAAACACAGATGAATCTATACTAATGCAGGAGCATCTTATTGAAATATCCACAAATGAGGGGTTTTAACCAATGTTTGCACAAGGATACCACACATTGTGTTTACAAAAACAGATCCCACAATTTTATATCCTGCAATGGGTTGTTGACTACTTTCCCGTCTTCCAATTTGATAGAACGAAAATTCAGTGCCGTAAAAAATCTCATCACACACACACACAAAAAAATCGACTAAAAAACTAGTGCCTGTGGGGATCTGGGGTTGATACAAGCATTGAGATGCTCATAACAACTCATCACAAGTCATTTATTATTTTAATTTTATTTTAAACAAAAGTTATGATTTCAACAAATAATTCTTCAACAAAATGTTGTATTAAATTTGTAATTTCTATTTTATGCATTTATGTAGCTTTTTCACTTGAGGGTCCTTGGGAAAGTTTTGACTTTAAGAAGAAGTCCGTGAGCAAGTTTTGACTATAAAAAGGGGCCCATGGGTTTAAACAGTTTGGGAACCACTGATCTAAAATATCAAAAAGTATTAGAGTGGAATGACTCAGAATTTTCAAATGAGGCATTCAATTCTACGGTCTAGAAAAACTGCCTTAAAACATAAGATCTTCCTGAATAGTTTTTGATTTTCCTGCTAATGTGACAGCAGTGTATAATATTGGAATAACTGCTTGCCTCGGTATTATGAAATTACTAGGCTATAAATTAGAGCATTTTTCTGTCACTTCTGCTTTTCAGGCTGACAATGAAGGAGAAGCAGATATGAAGTTGAAGTCTTCAATACTAGCTGCTCGTAAAAGAATTATAGAAAATATATATAAAAGTGTAACATAAAAGAAGTATGTATTAGAAAATATATATAAAAGTGTAACATAAAAGACGAGTACATTTTAAGTAAAAAATAAATGTCTTATTTTAAATAAAAAATACATGTGTGTTTAAATTTGTGTTCAGTTTCTAGTTTTCGCACTTTTTCTCAGGACTATATAAAAAAAATTAGTTTTTGATGTAGAGTTCTAAAATTTTACATGGGTGTTGTAATCGTAAATCTATATTCTTAAAGTCTTGAGATGAGCTCCTTAAAATTTTTAAATGTTATGATATTTTAACCAATTAACTGTGATTGAGAAGTTGCAGGATTTTGTGGGTGTCATAACGAGTATACTCGTCATGCGTAAAAAGTAGTGACCATTGGCTATTTAAATCGTAATTTTTGAGTAAAAAAATATTATCAAATTTCAAGATCTTTAGAATACTTTGAGGTTAGGCCGAAGTAAAACAAATAAATAAATTATAGTTTAAAAAACACCCTTTTATAGTTAGTTAATCGAACTAAGTCGAAACAAATCTTTTAGTCTCCAAATCTGAAAATGGGAAATCGTTAATCCTGATCAGGATAATGGAACAAAATTATTGTATTGGGTGAGTGAGTGAATATTAACGTCGCCCTGTCTTAGGAACACGAGGGCTTTTGGCGACGGTCCGCGTAATTTTGAACCATGGTCAAGTGACGCGGATGACACCTGAGCTGGCACCCCCTCTCCTAACTACCACACTAACGGGAGGACGTTTGAGCTCTCGACAGATTTAACGTGCATCGCGCCCCTACACGGCGAGTCTTTAGTGGTACTGGGATCGAACTCATGACACGCTAGCCATGATCCGATGCCTAGACCACTTGGCTACCGCGGCCACGTCATCAGTCTTGGACAAGTGAGCAAAATTTCGAATTAATCTGACCTTTTAAAGTGGAACATTGAATTCAAAGATTCCGTTGCATACAAGTAAAGCTTATAAAAGAGTGTTAAAATAAGAAAAATTTGAGACGAACTCATTCGATCATGTATGCACCGGCTGAAACACGCAGTGTAAAACTTTTTTATTTATATGCAATGATAATATTTTTTAGATGTTATCCTAAAAGGGGCAAAGGCAAAAGTCGGAAAGTTGATTTTCATCGATTTTTTTGTTAAATTCTTGCTTTTATATGTAATTACTTTTTCTTGCGTTTTTCGAGTAATATGTATGCAATATATGTTTATGTTAACCATACAAGTAAGTATTTGTAATAAAATTGCAAATCTTATAAAATAAACCCATTTTTTTTCATCCAATGTCTTAACAGCGACACTTGTTCTGTGATTGACGAGTATCTTTGCTGGATTTCCATGACACACATAGTACGCTCGAAGGTTTTTGCAAAATAAAGACATTGTTCAGCTATAATTTGGTATGAGTATGCAGTTTCCATTTATGTGTCCGCTAAAAATGCTAAGATCCGCTAAGGTTTTGCGGAAATCGGCTCCCGAAGAAGATTTGGGGAGGATGTTATTGATATAAATTTCTTGTTTTTAAATGATTAGACTTGTGATCTTGAAGTACGACGGTTTCTTTGTTGCATATTTATCCGCTAAGAAAATTGTTTTGTGTGTGTGGGGGGGGGGCTTTATAAATTAAAAAAATCCCACTTTTGGACTATTAGACTTATATTTACTCTGTTTAATAAACATCCACTTAGAACGCGGGTTTTATGAAAATTGAGTGGCCTAGGTAACAGACTAGTGGCTGGCGTGTCATGAGTTCATGCCTAGAATCTCTGAAGACCCGCCGTGTAGGGAAGCGATGCCGGTTAAATCTGCTGCGAGCTCAAACGTCCTTCCGTTGGTGTGGAGTTACGAGAGAGGGGTGCCAGCTCAGGTGTTGTCCTCGTCACTTGACCATGGTTCAGAAGGACGAGGTATGTCGCCAAAATCCCTCGCGTAGCTGAACAGTACGACGTTAATATTCAGTCACTCACTTAATGATTTGGAATTAGGCAAGCATGCGTCTTTGAACGAATAAAGATGTGTTAAAAGCGGTGTTTGAATGGTGCGGGTAACAGCTGGTCCCCTTTCTTATATAGCAGCGTAATGTTGAAGTGTAAAAAATAAGATTGTCCTTCATATCTATACTAATCATGACTCAGTATTACAAACTGGAGTTTTGTCATAGCATTGATATTAATAAAATGAACTATAGTAGTAAATTAAAATGAATCTTATTAAATCAATTGAAATCCTGCATCTTTCAGCAGTGAGCAATGCTTCCTTTGGTCGTGGGGTCCTGATTCTGCTATGGACCTATCATCCTTGAGAGCCGATGCATGTTAAACCTGTTGGGGTTGAAAGTTCTCATCTGGGAGTTTAGACTGGAATGCCAGCTTAGGGGTTCATATCGTCATTTGAGGATGCTTCAGAATAACAAAACGCACCTTCTGTGCTTAGTAGACTTCAGGCTCATTCACACCGAAGCAATAAGTAGTGAGCAACAAATGTGTAGCCAATCACTGGCTCTTATGCTAGGAAGTTACGGTCTTTGATTGGCTACGTCTTTTACGCTCGTTGCTTATTGCTTTGGTGTGAATGAGCCTTTCTTCTTGGAAGTGTTCACCACCACTGTAGCCGAGTGGTCATTGGAGACATAGACGAGTCACCGGTTCGAAACCTTATGCCACTTAAGATCTACCTTGTAGAGGGGCTAATTCACTTTAAATCTGTCTAAATTCAAAGTCCTCCCGTTGGCGTGATGTGAAGGTTCGGTGTCAGTTCAGTTGTCGTCCTCGTCGATTGACCATGGTTTCAGGGGCGGCTCTAGGGCCGAACCTCTGCCGGGGTCGTCAAATTCTAAGGGCAGCATTTGGATTGTATTTGGAAGGGAAAAAAATTTCCGTTGCAAAAATTTTTATATCTTTTCTGAAATACTTTTGGGTGTAAATTTGGTATTTCATTTTTTGTATCTTATTTCCTCATTTTGTATGTTTAATGTCAGTTTTCTTGTATGTTGAGGCGTGATTATATGTTCATTTGTGAAATTTGATAAGTTTACATTTTTCACTCGTACCTTTTCCCCCCATCCCGGAGTGGGGTCACTACGGACATTCCTTTCACCCATACGACGTCCGGTGTTAGCTATCCAAAAGTGGTCAGGGTCAATAAGAGTTTTTTATAGATAGTCACACACAGGAGATATTTTATTTTAGTCTTGAGTGCAGTTACTATAAGGTAAAATAAATATATTTGTGATCCCCACCACATCAGTATTCTTTTTAGAAAAAAGTGGCAATCTGAAATGGGCGATTCCTTTTACATTTTACTCATTTGAATTACTAACAGGTAGCTGTGTCCTTAATTTCGAATTATTTTGTATTTGACTTAAAATAATATGTATAATATTGCAATGCTGCCTTCTTGTTCGCAAGAATTATGTGCATATCTATCTGAACATTCTTTTTTAATTATAATTTTTTGTTTTTGAGAGAGGGGTGGCATTTTCCATTTTTGTCCGGGCTCAAGTAATTCTGAGGGTTCAGAATTACTTGTTCCATCGCCAAAGCCCTCGTGTTGCTCCACAAGGGGACGTTTAAGAATTCAAATATTTGTATAAAATTAAAAGTTTCTCCCTTTGATTCATTTTTATTGGAATTTTAAGTTTAAAAATAAAAAATATATTTTTTGACTGAAAAGTTTAAATGTTTAGAATTAAAATGAACTATATATTTGATAATTATTATGCGTTTATTACTATTTAAAATACGAATATAATAATTCTTGGGATTTTATTTGACAAATATGGGAAATTGTACGAGTTTTTGTATTCAATTTAATACTATTACATAGAATCTCGAATAAAAAAATCATTTGTAAGTATTCGAGCTGAAAGTTTCATTTCATAATTTATATTATATTAAACAAAACAGCAATATAATCGAGCTGTATTTTTCTTTTTATTTATTACGAAACATACTGCAAAAGGTTTCTATGTCTCGCATCATATGTATATAATACACTAAAATTCGGAGTAGAAATCTGTAGCGATAGCCCCTTGCATTGCAATAGCGATATTCCCCGCATCATGTTGGTCGAAGCTTTATATCAAGTGTAATCAGGCCTATGGTCATCGAAGCATTCCCTCCCTGGCCACTGGTCCATCCTATTTACTGGACGTGTGGGTCGGAGAAAATGACCAGCGGAGAGTTGAAGCAGAATTTTCGCTGGCCTTAGCTACAAAGTTTCCCAGAGTTATATACCACGTCTCAGTTCTCGACGTAATATTGTTTGCTGAAGAAATTTCTTCTAAGAAACTTAATTTTGTATTAAGTACATTTATCCGCCATGTAATTCGATTTACAGTAATTTAATAATCAGGCTAGTGAATGCAGCTCGACATTTGTAAAAGCTATTGATTTATGGTGTATATGTAAATCCTGTGGTGAGATGCGTTTTTTTAAATTATAAATTTTAATGTGCGATATTTTTTATAATATGAGCTGAAAAAATGCTTGTATAGTTAGTTCAAGCACTTTTTTCAAGTCTTATTTGCACTGCATTAGACTTTAGTGCACAAATGAGATTTTTCTTATAGCCAAAATATACCTGAGATGAAACCTGACAAAAAGAAATGGATGCAAGACTCCAGACATGTTCTTAACATACCGTAAAATCCGGCGTATAACGCGCGCCTATACTTTCAAGCTGCACTTTTTAATATTTAGGTATATTCGCCGTATAACGCGCAGCCCCTTTTTTACGAAGAAACCTGAAATATACACGAGCAATGCTCTTATTTTTGAAGTCATTTATTCTAAGCTGTGGGAAAAAATAGTACACTTCTAGAAGTACAACCCTTTAAGTTCATAAGGAATGGAATTTCTTTTAAATAAACAGAGTATTTCTATATATGTGGAAGTCTAGTTTTGTTTCTATGCTCATCATCTTTTTATTTTTAAAGATCTCATTTTTATACGCGGCGTATAACGTGCACAAGTATTTTTCAATCTTATTTTTCTATTCCTACTATCTTGTCCACAAATTTTCAATCTTTAATAAAATACTTTATATTCATCCAATCAAGTTCAAATAAATTTTTAAACCTGTAGCGGACGACACTTGATGTTAATACAGTTTTTTCCGAATATTAATTCATTAATTACCGGTTTTCGACGCCAACTTAAATTCTCATCTCCAGTGTTGTAACAATGTAACTGCTAAAACAATGACCAAAGTTGGCGTCGAAAACCGGTTTTTCAACCAAACTGTGTGCATTTTACAACACAATGCAGACACACAAATCTCTCTCTCTCTCATGCTCTTTTTAACACCCTTTTATAAGCTTCAATCGTATGTTACGGAATCTTTGAGCTCGGTTTTTACCCACTTTAAAGGTCAGATTAATTCGAAATTTTGTTCACTTGTCCAGGACCGATAACAATACAATAATTTAATAATATTGTTCCATTGTCCTGATCAGGATTTACCATTTCCCATTTTCAGATCCCATCCCGCATCTGGCGACTCATTCAGATCCCATTTCCAGATTTGGCGATTAAAAGATTAAGTTACAACTTAGTTCAATTAACCATAAGAGGGTGTTTTTTAGTTTTTTTTTAACTATAATTTATAATTTCAATTCCTACTATTAGTTCACTCTCTCCCTATATATATATAATATTCAAATTTTCAATCGTTAATAAAATACTTTCTATTCATCCATTCAAAGTAGGAGTTGACTTAAAATTTTTTTAATATTACTTGTTTGTGTTAAATGTGTGCGTTATATGCCGAATTTTAAGGTATTTGTGTGTTTTCAATTCTTTCTGCAAATTGATATAATGGAACAAAGTGCCTAAAAAAAATTTTGACATTGTAAAAATTCTTAAAACATTAATATACCCCTCTCTTCCTTCAAATATGAGTAGGTGGCCGCGGTAGCCAAGTGGTCAAGGCATCGGACCATGGCTAGCGTGTCATGAGTTCGATCCCAGTACCACTGAAGAACCGCTATGTAGGGAAGCGATGCTCGTTAAATCTGTCGAGAGCTCAAACGTCCTCCCGTTGGTGTGATGTGGTAGTTAGGAGAGGGGTGCTAGCTCAGGTGTCATCCGCGTCACTTGACCATGGTTCAAAATTACGCGGTCCGTCGCCAAAAGCCCTCGTGTAGCTGAACAGTGCGAATTAATATTCACTCACTCACTCACTTGATTGAAGACGAAACTTTCAGTGACAGTGACATTATCAATAATTTGATAGATTATGAAGACGGACAAGAAGAACCTGATTCTCTTTGTGAGCGGATAAAATACATGCACGGATGCAGCTTTCCAACAAATTGGAAAAGCATTTCCTTAAAATAGATATCAATTCCGAGGAGTATGAAATTTCAAAAAGAGCTTCGATCACACATATCTGGTTATCATGACATTTACAAGCAACTGACCAACCGACCTTCGTCGCAAAAACTTCTCTTACTTTATGGTGCCGAAAAATAATCAATTGAAATTGCATCTTCAAGTGAAGAAAGCGATTTTGAACTTAATCATCACAGGAAGATGAGCGCTTTGGATTACGATGAGTAGCAGTGAATTATGCATGTGCATTTTGAAAACTTCTCCATGTATACAATGAGAAACTAAATTTTTAAAAATGTTTTCATGTGTAATTTAATTATTTATTACAAGCTTTTATTTAACTTACAATGTATGTATGTAATTTGTTCGGGTGGAATCTTGCAACTCAATTTTGAAGCTGATATCTTCCTCCCATTGAGCTGAAATTTTGTATACACGTTTAGTTTGGATGACAATGCATGTTTTGACCATTTACATTCCAATATTGCAATTAATTAAAAGTATATTAATTAAAAAAGTTAAACTAGTTTTGGGCGCCAACTTGGATATATCTGCATTGTTGTAATAATGTTATTGTTACAACAATGACAAAAGTTGGCGTCGAAATTCGGTTTTCAGCCAAACTGGAATTTTATAACGTTGCACTATTGACTGTATTAATTAACTTTGTCTAAAAAATAATTACATTTCTACAACGTTTGCAATTTTTTTACAAATTTCTATGTATTTCCTTGGATTTAAATTCAAAACAAAAGAAGTAGAGCTATTTTTCAAGTAGATTGGTACATTGTATACCTTTCTCAACGCTGCCAAGTTTAATTGAGATGGAGTATTGTAGAAATTCTTTAAAAAAATTAACTAACTTTAAGCTATGAAACTCAGACAAAAAATAATTACAGAATCGGAAAGATCATTTATTTCGTCCCGATACGGTGTAATGTTTTTTTACAAAATAATAGTATTTGTATTTTTCACGATTTTTTTTAAATGAGTCAAAATCGATGCGTTTTTATAAAAATAATGTCTAAATTGTTGCGTAGGAATTTTTTTTTGTTTAAATGAATCGACATTCCATACTAAAATAGCTCATGCTAAATTCTTTTAGAATCAGTCATATAAAAATAAAATGCCAAAAACTTTTTTTTTTTACTATTTTTCAAAAAATACTCAAAATTTTAATTAAACATTTTATAACTTCGTCATTTATGAACATAATCTCATAAAAAAAAATTTTCGTGTGTAGAACAATTTTACCCAAGATCTGTACGAAGATTGAAAAAAATTGCTTAAAAATTACATTTTAAATTACAACATTTAAGAAAAAAGTTGTGTTTTTCGTCTTGTACCCTTTTTGCGAGAATTCATTTAGCTAGACTGTTCGAAAATAACCGGCAAACACCGAGCAACAATGATGCGTTGAATGAGATGAACAGACTGAGAAACCTGTCCAGTGATAACTAAAAAGTACAAAATAAATTAAAAGTAAAAAATTTTTTTTAAAAACAAGCTTTTATTTAAATGCGCTAAAAAGAATAAAATAAACTTTTTCTTTGAAGCTTATTTTACTATCAACTTATAACGTCATTACACAATTTATATGATATAAAAGCTCGTCGCGGATTAAAGTACTCTTATTCACTTAGTTTGAAATGTTTACAAATTAAAATCAATCTGATCAAGTTATTTAATTTACTTGTTTATCTGCAGAGGTAAATCTCGCGACAAGCTTTTATATCATATAAATTGTGTAATGACGTTATTAGTTGATAGTAAAAAAAGTTTCAAAGAAAAAGTTTATTTTATTCTTTTTAGCGCATTTAAATAAAAGCTTGTTTTTAAAAAAGTTTTTTTACTTTTGATTTATTTTGTTAAGGAAGTACTTTCTCATAAATTTCGTAAATAATTGGCGTATTTTCTAGTGCGACTTTTTTTATGCGGTCCCTCTCCACTGCATAATAAAAAATGTCTGTAGTATTTCGACGAATTCTTTGTTATATGTAAGACATTATGTGTGTGAATTTTTTGAATATATTTTTGTGCGGTTTTTTTATGTGGTCCCTATCTACCGCACAAAAACGGTTTTACTATATTAAACAAACAAAATAAAAAGATGAAAAGGTGAAAAAATTGTTACTTATTAGCTTATTATGGGATTTTCACGTAAATAGCAAATTTTTTAATACATTTCTATGTAGTGAAAATTTAAAAATAATATACACTGCTTGCCACCGTAAATGCAACACCCTGAAGAAAGCACGCAAATAACATGAAATTTACAACAAGCATTAGCGGAGGTAAGATATGCAAATTATTAGAATTTCAGCTCAGACACACATCACGCACGCCTGTGGCGCCACCTCAAAGCGCTATTTAAGGCTTGGAGGGTTCAACGATTTCAAGTTCGGTAATTGTATTTTTCTTGTGGTTTTTTCAAAAAACGATCAGTTATGTCTCGTAGAAAACAGCGATCAGCTTTTGATCAAGTATCTGAGTTCGACAGAGGAAGGATAGAGTGGCCTACCGAGATTGTGGATTATCTTTCAGGGAAATCGGTAGTCGTGTTGGACGAAACCAAACAACTGTAATGCGGATATTTGACCGTAGGATGCAGGAGGGTACGACGGATCAACGTGGTCGATTGCTCAGTGCACCACTTCACGTGAGGACAGGCAAATTGTGCGCATGGCAGTGACGGAACGCTCAGTCACACCACGAACCATAGCACAGCACATTGAGTCTGTAACGCATCATTCAGTGTCTGCGCGTACCATTCGACGCCGTTTACAGCAGAGTGGTCTGTGCGCAAAACGTCCATTGCTTGGTCTACCCTTGACGCAGAACCACAGACGTCTCCGCCGCCAATGGTGCGATGAAAGAAGGATGTGGGCGGCAGAATGGAATGAAGTTGTTTCAGAAGACGAGTCATGCATCTGTCTGCAACACCACGATGGTCGGATTCGAGTCTAGAGACGCCGTGGAGAGAGGATGCTGAACAGCTGCGTTATGCACCGCCACACTGGTCCTGCACCGGGTATTATGGTATGGGGTGGTATTGGATATCACTCTCGCACTCCTCTAGTACGCATTGCCGGTACTTTAAACAGCCAGCGCTACATCTCCGAGGTGTTGGAGCTAGTTGTCCTTCCTTACCTTCAGGGCTTGGCCACAGCCATATTTCAACAGGATAATGCGCAACCACACCTGGCACGCATTGTCCAAAGGTTCTTCGTCAATCACCAGATTGAATTGCTTCCCTGGCCGGCTCGCTCTCCGGATCTTTCGCCGATAGAAAACATGTGGTTCCATGGTTGCTCCGCGATTGACCCAGATTACATCCTCAGCTGCCACACTAGATTAACTTTGGCAACGTGTGGAAGCTGCTTGGTCTGCTGTACCCCAAGAACACATCCAAAGTCTCTTTGAATCAATGTCGAGGCATGTGGTAGCGGTTATCTCCAACAATGGCGGCTACTCTGGCTACTGATTCTGGCAGGAACCACACTTGCCAGAAGTCTATAAATTTAATGATTTGATACTTGGTCAACATGTTATCTACAAAATGAATTTTGTTGTGCTATCTCTTGTCTTTCTTGGTGTTGCATTTACGGTGGCCAGCAGTGTAATAAAAAAGCCAAAAATACCATTTAGGTTCCATTGTTAATGAACTTTTTACAGGCATAAAATAAAAATAAGTAATTTAAGAAAAAACATTTTATTCTAAATAATAATTAAACCGTCAGTACTTGCTTCATGGGGCTTTTGAAATTGTACTCCCCCCCCCCCAATTATGTATAAGTATTAGTTCTTGAAGATACTAACAAAATTAAGTTGTTTTTCATGCATATCAGCTAGTTTTGATAGATATTTTGTTTTTATGTTAATAGTAGAAAATATTTATTCACAAACATGCTGATCCAAATTTCGAGAGGGTTTTTTTTGTAAGAAATTACCGCATTTCAGATAAAAAATTGTTAAATTTTTCAATTTATTATTATTTGGTCAAATTTTTCAATAAGTCTTCGCGTGCCACTATTACAACCTCCCCCCCACCACCTCCTGACCGCCGAAGCTAGTTTTTAGCTTAGGCGAAGCGCTATAATTCATAATTCATTAATTCACTATATTTACTCCCTTTCTTAGGCTTACTGTGTAACTGAAGTAGAAGACTAGCTCCCGCTAGGCTGGCACTGAAGACAAATATTTATTCCAAGTCGTATCTTTCTCTACTCAACCTCAGTAAGATCATAATTTGAATAACTTCAATAATCAAACGTTATCACGTACATATTCCCTGAAAAACTAGGAATTTCAAACTTTATATGCTAACTGGCAAAACTGCATTATTATGGGGTGACCATTGTCTATGTCTAGGCCTAGGCCTACCACTATACATAGTCATTACTGCTTTAGTCGAAAGGTTGCAGTCGGTCGAGTTGGTTTATGCCTAGGTTTATGACATTTTGAGTAACGCACACTTATTTGTTACGGGTTACCGTTTGTACGAGAATTTAACAATGTGTATGGTATATACCAGGACCGATCCTAGGGTGTCGACCCAACGCGTTCAAAAACCTAATCTGCCGCCCCTCTAGAAATTTTTTTTTATATTTTGATTAATACTGTACGTTGACGTTAAAAACTCATTTACCTGTAAGTGTAAAAAGTAAAATATTAATAAAACTGCAAATAGACATAAAAATCTCCCTTCTTTCCTCTATTTTGTTTTTCTAAATTTTAAAGCTATTTTTAAATTTTGAAAACTTTTAATTTCCCCAATGGCGTATTGAATTTAAGCATTCCGATGTCTTAGGTAATATAAACCGTATTATATATTTTCGTTAAGGAACTTTCTCAAAAATCCTTTTTGAGACGCCTTTGTTAAACATTGATCTACAGTGCCGCGATAAGCAAAAAAACAAAAACAAAAACAAAAAAACCTTTTTTATTTTAGGATTTTCGGCTCTGCCACGAATTTTGCAATTAAATGAAGGATGTGTGTAAGGACTAGACATTAGTGGACAATAGACTAACACATTCTATTTTTTTTTTAAAATTGTTATACTATCGAAAAATCAGGACATATTAATTTTTCAATAACTCTGTTTAAAAAATTCAGCATATTTATTCAACTTATTATAAGTTTTACTTTGAGAAATTCGTAAGAAATGTTGCTTGATTGATAGAACTTTATGTGGCCTGGGGCCGCCCGCGTGCAGTGCACGCCCTGTACACCTGCTAGGATCGGTCCTGTTATATACTATCTATTTTTAAGGTTCGCTGATGAGGCCAACTTTTGCATAGGGGCCCGGGGACTCAAGAATTCTTAAGACGTCCTTG
Organism: Trichonephila clavata; assembly: GCA_019973975.1. Classification (NCBI taxonomy): domain Eukaryota; kingdom Metazoa; phylum Arthropoda; class Arachnida; order Araneae; family Nephilidae; genus Trichonephila; species Trichonephila clavata. The sequence goes on from BMAO01035264.1 coordinate 71,743, forward strand.
ATAACATGTAGTTTAGGCCTATTTAATTTTTAACTTATGAAATGTGATGGTTTATATTCCATGGACACACGGACCTTTCTTTGGTTTTCTAGCGATTTATGTGTTATTCTATGTGTTAATTTACTTGAAGCAAATGCCTTTTCCCTCAGAGAGCAAGTTAAATGTATTTGAAATTCATTAAAAAATTTAAGAGTTTTGATTTTTCATCACTTTATTACTAAGATATTTTATGAATAGTATACGTTGAAAAGATGAATAATTCAGCATCATCTTTCAAGAGTCGTTCATCCTGATTTTAAAAACTGAGGATGGATCTCACAAATTTTAACCCTAATCATACCTGGGCTGGGGGGACTTAGGTGAGGACTTAGAGCTTTGACAAATTTAACGTGCATCATACCCAGGACCGATCCTAGGGTGTCGGCCGTCCGCGTGCAAAGACCCCTCTAGAGAATATTTCGAATTTTGACTAATATTTAACGTTGACGTTATAAACTAATTTAACTGTATAGGAGTAAAAAGTAAAACATTAATAAAATGCAAATAGACACAAAAACCACTTCTGTCCTCTATTTTGTTTTTCTAAACTGTAAGGCTGTTATTAAACTGACTTTTAATTTCCCCATTGCATACTGAATTTAAACACTCCTGTGTCTTGGGTAATATTAACCATATCAGCTATTTTCGGAAAGCAATTTTCGCAAAAATCATTTTTTTGAGTCGCCTTTGTTAAAAGCACTGTGTCGATTCACAGTGCACCGCCAGTGTCGCTGATAAGCAAGAAAACCTTTCCTATAGCGGTATTGCCGGCTCTGCAACGAATTTTGATATCAAATGAAGGATGTGTATAAAGAGTAGACATCAATGGACAATGAACCAACACATAGTGTATTAACTATGTGTTGGTTCATTGTCTATAAACTATGCAAGGCTATCGGGAAATCGAGACTTATTTTGATTTTTAATAACTATTTAAAATTCAGCATATATATATATATATATATATAATAAATATATAGACTAATAAATCCCAAGCATCCTAAGATCAGACCGGAAGAACCAAGAACATGGAACCATGACAAACCAAAAAGAAATGTATCTAGCGGGGAAACTATTATGATTTTCGAGCTGTCACTGGTTTAGGACAGTGAAGCAGGATTAAACATTGTTTGTGAGATCTCAACCTTTTCCTGCAGCAGAAATTGTTTCTACATAATAGCTTCCAGTATAAACTAAGGCAAAAGCCTAAAACCCACGTGGGTGAATATAACAGCAATAGAATAGAAATTGCAATATTAAATTACCATAGGAATCCGGAAGAAATAGACAAATATAAATATGTATAAACAAAAATATTTGCAAGAGAGGTTAATAATGAATATAACCATAATTAACAATAATGTAAATGAGCAAAGAAACTCTAATCTTACCCGATGTATACAGATTCCACAATGTACTGACTCACTGCATCAAAAAAACACAGCAATACTAAGAATAAAGGCGCCATCTATGTATATTTTTAGTAACTAAACTTAATATAAGAATATATTAAGAATATTATATACTATAGACTAAATATATTAAGAAATATAACAATAAATTATATACTATAAAATAAATAGAAATGAATACTTAAAATAAAAATAATTAAATAGCTATAACTTTGATGACATATATTTATAAATAAAATTAGCTGGATAGTTATAGTCTAGGCAACTTTGAAAGAATTTTTTATAATTATTAATTCTCAATACTTCTTCAGATACTAAATCATTATTTCTTTTTATATAGTTTAGAATGATATTTCTAAAAATTGAAATGTGAAGGGTACTATTCCAATATGGCATTTTTATAACATTAAAATCAAAAGAGTCTCTTTTATCAAAAATATTACTTTTTAGCATATTATTTTCAACTTTTAATTCTAGATCAAGGAAATTTGCTGACTCTATATTGCAATTGGTTTTAATAGTTTCACACAGGTAGGTTGGATAATAATCAAATATAGGGATAAAGTCAACTTTATTACTGAAAATAATTAGATCATCGATGTATCTAAAAAAGTAACAAGAGTCTGTATCAATTTTTTCATTCTCGTAATAGTGTAAATAGATATTAGCAGACTATTACTAGCTGGGCCACCTGTGGCAGACCTTTAATTTGTTGATAATATGAGTCATTATGAAATATGTAATTTTCTTTCAAAACAAATTGTATAATAATATTATATTTATCATAGTTTATCAATTTATTTAATGAATATTTAATATAAACATTCTAAGTACTTTAATCATATCCTCTATATCAATAGAGTTGAATAAGTCTTCAAAATCAAAGCTATGCAAAGATTTACACTCTTACCTTGCATATTCTCAACAATATCTTTACTATTCTTTACAATAATGGAGTTTGAGATATTGTCTAGAGTGTGTTGTATAACTTTTGCAACACCTTGCTGGTTGTGTAAATATAGGTATTAAAACCATTAGTAAATAGTTCTGAATTTAATTGGACACTTATGAAATTTTGGTGTAAGAAAAATATAAGGAATTTGATATTCTTTGTATATAAATCTAGTTTTTTATAAAAAGCTGAAACACGGTTACTGATTTCTCTATTGCTGCTATTAGATTTAATAAACGCATTATTGTTTTGAAACTGTTTGTTAAGTATAAAGTTATAAAACCATTTGGCAAATGATTGCATAGTTGCCCTGAACTTTATCTACATATACAATAATGAAATCTTTTTGAAGATTGAAATTTGTTGTTTTATATCTTTATAAGAAATATTTTTATCAGTTTTATAGTTAAGATTAAGTAACTCACTCAAAACTTTGCATTTAAACTCATTGAATGCTTCGAAAGGAAAGTTGTATTTAATTGCTATTTTTGTAATGAAGTTATTAATATCTTTAGAAATTTGTGCTTTATACCTTTATATTATTAGAACGCATAATTCTAAAGCAGTACCCTTAACCATTAATTCTCTGAGAGTTTTATCTTAATAATATTTAAATTACCAGATATGACATGTTTATGATATTCATCAATGAAATCTCATAATTATGACAATTACATACAATATTATTATGTTGCAAATTAATAGAATTGTAGTTAAAGATGGATCTACAATTTTCTTATTATATTTAATGCCTTTTTAATGTTAATGTTTTTTACTGGGAAAAATTGAATATACTTCTCAAACACTTTAGTAAAGTTTACATGATTATAAGGATTATTCAATGAAAGATGTTACAGTATTCAGTTGTAGAATTTAAAACATTATCATGTATTGATATATTAAACTTACTGATTAAGAAATTACAAAAATCTTTCATAACATGCAAGGCTTGACTTCTATAAGTTATCGTAACTAAGTATATAATTAAAAAGTTTGATTTTTTTTATTCAAACCAACATGAAATTTTTTTATTGATTAATGTTATAAACATTTTCAAAATTACTACAGAATTCATTAATTTTAGCTGTAATATCCTTGGAATCTCTACTTTTTTTTATTCCTTTTACTTCTTTTGTTCTCTTGGCTATTTTATTAATATTATTATTATGACAATTATAAAAAATTCTTTGTTATCTTTTTGCTGTATGCATTGCAAAACATTTTTGCCATTATATAATGTGTTCAGTCCATGAGGATATGTTGTATTATAGAAATGAATAAAATGGTTTCCCACCATAATCTATCTTTTAAAAAGGGAACAATTCTGATTATGGATATATCAATATTATCAAACCCATGCAGGTGAAAGTGTCTTATTTCAATATTATTGTTATTATATTTATTAGTGTAATGCTTAGTATGAGATCTGTGAAGATTAATTCGAATATTTAAGTGTGTAGAAGTCTGACCAATATATTTATAATTACATTTTTTACAATTCAACATATAGACACAATTAAAAGACTTACAGAATATAAAGTTGGAGTTGGTATCCAACTGTTCATAATTGATCATGGGGCATGTTTTACATCTTTTATCTTTACATTTATTGTAGCGAAAATGAATATTCGGGTATAATGACTCAACAATAGAAGAATTATTTTTAGAGTTGGTGATATTAAAATATTTATTAACATACTCATGAGTAGTTAAACAAAATTGCTTGTTCTCTTTAGCAACAATATTTTTTATAGCATAATCAGTATTAAGATAATTATAGTTGTTTACGTAGTTAGAATTCCAGAATGTTCTGGATCTATAGGATTTATTATTATATAGGGGAGTCTTACACTCCGCGTGCTATGAATAATAATTCAAATCATACCTAGTGCCTTCTTTGTCCAATTCATTCTTAAACATATTAGAATGATGACTATAACAGTGATTCATATTGTAGAACATGCAAAATATAAACCAGTGTAAACCTCAAAACAGTCGAATAATAAGCGAACTGTCTACTCAATCGAAGTAAACAAAAAATGGAGAAGAGCTCGTACCTATCACAAAGGATTAAAAAACAGGAAAAATTTTTTCAAAAACAATTTCGAAAAACTACCTACAATCTATGGTCACTGTTTGACGATATCACACATACCATAATAGTGTGACACCGAGCATAGATAGGCTAAAAAAGCTGATCTAATTGCCAGTCGCTAAAATAATGTTAAGCTTACTGTCATAAAAATTTTTTTATACTTGAACTAGAAAACTAGTGTATTAATAGAGCTATGGTCACTGTTTGACGATATCATACATACCATAATAGTGTGATACCGAGCATAGATAGGCTAAAAAAGCTGATCTAATTGCCAGTCGCTAAAATATGTTAAGCTTACTGTCATAAAAATTTTTATACTTGAACTAGAAAACTAGTGTATTAATAGAGCTATGGTCATGTTTGACGATATCATACATACCATAATAGTGTGATACCGAGCATAGATAGGCTAAAAAAGCTGATCTAATTGCCAGTCGCTAAAATAATGTTAAGCTCTGTCATAAAATTTTTTATACTTGAACTAGAAACTAGTGTATTAATAGAGCTATGGTCACTGTTTGACGATATCACACATACCATATAGTGTGATACCGAGCATAGATAGGCTAAAAAGCTGATCTAATTGCCAGTCGCTAAAATA
>BMAO01035265.1:0-63844 GCA_019973975.1 Trichonephila clavata
TAAACACGCACTCTTAAACACATTCATACAAAATACGCATTTCTATGCGTACTAACAACACACTCTTTCGCCCACCCTCCCTCCCACATTCATACAAAATACACACTTTAATGCGTACGGCGACAAAAACATAAAACATTTACACTAAACACGCACTCTTAAACACATTCATACAAAATACGCATTTCTATGCGTACTAAACAACACACTCTTTCGCCCACCCTCCCTCCCACATTCATACAAAATACGCACTTTAATGCGTACGGGACAAAAAACATAAAACATTCACACTAAACACGCACTCTTAAACACATTCATACAAAATACGCATTTCTATGCGTACTAACAACACACTCTTTCGCCCACCCTCCCTCCCACATTCATACAAAATACGCACTTTAATGCGTACGGGACAAAAAACATAAAACATTCACACTAAACACGCACTCTTAAACACATTCATACAAAATACGCATTTCTATGCGTACAAACAACACACTCTTTCGCCCACCCTCCCTCCCACATTCATACAAAATACGCACTTTTATGCGTACGGGACAAAAAACAAAAAACATAAAACATTCACACTAAACACACACTCTTATATATACACATTCTTTCAAAATACGCATTTATATGCGTACACAACACATTCTCTCACACACTCTTTCACTTACCCTCCCGCCCACATTCATACGACACATACATGCACAGTGCGTCAAATAAGTTTTAAGACTCAGTCTGTTAAAAGAAATGGAAACAAGAAATTAATTCCAGTTGGTTTTTTATTCAAAATAGGATCCTCCGGTTTCAGTGCACCTGTGACAGCGATTTATAAGTGAATTGAACGCCTGTTGTAAATCACTTCGAATTATCCACAAAATAACACCCTTTTAACTATTTTAAGTTTTGGGAATGAGGAGTTACAGATTGCTAAATCAGGTGAATACAATGGATTGTTTCAACATACACACATTATTTTTCGCCAAAAATCGACGAACAATAAGGGAGGTGTGACTTGGTGCAATGTCGTACAACAAACACTATCTGTTTTCAGTCCGATATTCTGGACAAATGCGACGAATTTTGGCCATCAAACACTTTAATATAGATAAGTAGTACTGACCTATAACTGTTTATCCAGTTGGAACAAATGCTTTGTGAATAATGCCTTTATTATATATCGAAGAATGTTACGAGCATTGTTTTAATACTTTCTTTAATTTTTTTGGTTTGCGGTGAATTTTGTGACTTCCATTCCGTACTTTGTCGCTTTGTTTCAAAATCATATTGGAAACAACAATGGACTTCAAGAAGTTTGGATCGTTTTCAGCGGCTAAAATGATGTCTCTGCAATGTGAACTTCTCATTGCTTTTTTCTCAGAGGTTACAGTGTGTGGAACAAATTTAGTACACACTTTCATTTTGCCCAAATCTTCATGCAGGATGGATCGAATGTTCTGTTTTGTTGGTGCTTCAAAAGTCTTTCATCAATCTCAATGACGCACAGCGATCGTTTGCACGGAAATTTCATACTTTTCCAATAATTTCAGGTGTCCTAGATGAAATTGGTCTTCCACTACGTTGATCGTCTTCTACCGTATCTCTTCCATCCAAAAAAACGTTTGTACCACACAAAAAACATTTAATCTACTTAAACAACAGTCGCAGTTAACTTGTTTCATGAGTTGTGGCATGTTTCCGAAGTACTTTTGCCAAGTTTTGCGTTAAGTTTAATCACAGTCTTTTCTCCATCTTAAAAAAATCAACATGAAAAAATTCACTTCTATAATACGCTTCTCTTCTCTCAGCTACTTTACTAAATGCTCACAACTTGTTGGCAGTGTGTCAGCAGACCATGGAGATTATGACACACGTGCATTTACACTCATGGTGCCATTAAAACCTGCGCTCTGGGACGAGTCTTAAAACTTATTTGACGCACTGTGTACATACATACATTCCCCCCCCACAGTTATACAAAATACGAAATCATTTGCATACGAGAAGATAGCAAAATTTAAAAAACACATACACATATTCCAACATTAATACATAAAAACATTTAAAAATTGGACAAGACGATTTTTTGTTTTAAATTTTTTGAATTAGACACCGTTTTGGATACAAAAAATTAATCTGCTGGACATTAAAATGATTACACGATGAAGGCGTAAGCTACAGGTATCAAATTATTGAAGTGGTTAGGGTATGCAAATCATTGCATCTAAATAACGCGGGTAGTAAATATCGCCTATTGTCTGTGTAAAAAAAAAGACGTTGCAGCGAGTTTCTTATTCGGAAGTTGCATTCGAACGTTCGTTGTTTATGTAAAAATCGTGTTATGCCTCGTATGTATAAGAAATCCTCCCAGCACTCGTCGGAATTGAACCACAATACACAAAATCGTTGCCTACTCAGACTGTGGCTTTTCGTTTTGGGAGACTTTAGCTAGGGTTAGTCATGACTCGCGAATATTAAATTAAGAGCGCCGTACAGAATGCCTTGCAGAATCTCAACAGAGTTCAACCATTAATACTTGGGTGTATTTCACATAAACTTGCAGGGTCATCAAGTTTTTATCACGAGACCCTGTGTCAGGAACTTAGGTTGTTCACAAGTAAAAAATGTCAGCACGGATAGGACGATGATGCGTCGAGTACAAAGGATTACTATCACGATAAACGGTGCTATGGCTTCTCTTGACCTACAACAGAGATAGGCGCATCCTTATAGTGGTGAAATAAACGATGATCATAGACAAAGAGTGGCATCACGTTGTCTTCTCAGACGAATGCACACAGGCTCTGTTACAACATAATAACTGTTGTATCCTTCTGTAGAAACACTAAGGAGAGATGACATTTCCAGCTTGCGTTTGACAGTTTCAAGTGGGTCAAGTCTCTGGAGTGAGGGTATAGGGTGCCAATGTACACAACCCGTTTACTTCTTGTTGACGTAACCGATACTTAGGATGGCCATTTTTATATTTTCGATGTATTAAGGTCTGTTTCCTATCTTCCAGACTTTTTCCTACGAAATAATATGTTGTCCGTGCGGTCTTGACCATCTTCGATACAGACAGTGTTTGTCTGTTGTTTTAACCAAAACGTTTTTTTAGATCTGTCCCTCGTTTCAAAACATGTGGGCATGTGTTGCCTAGGGACTGACACACTACCACTTGGCAATCTCAACAGTTGATATACTCTGGTTATGGATGATGAAGAGAAAGATGTACCCTTATCTGTCATCCAAGCTCAATTCGATTAGATACTAAGCAGATTAAAGTTGTTACTGCTGTCTGAATCACCAGCTCTAGATACGGAATTCCATTTGCTATGTAATTCTGAAACACCTATAAATGTAATCATGTGTATCCTTCCATTATACGTGTAATTTACATGTGTAATTCATAATGATCTAATATTTGTCGTCCTTTCCGGTGTAGCATTTTTAATGTCCAGCAGAGTATATATTTGTGTGTGTGTGCACAAAGTTGTATATATAATCACATTTAATCAAAAATGGCTATAGTAACGAATGAACGTAAACTTTTAAGTAAGAGCTACTGTTAAGATAAAACACTTTAACACTTTATCAAATATTTAAAAATATCGTTACTAACGTATTATCACAACCGTATTGGCGACATTATATGAAACGAAGCACTGGGTTGCCAATTCACAGCGTTCGACACATAGGAAATAGGGGTTGCCAACTTGGCGAGTTATTAATAGAGTTTGCGATTGTTGCGATAATACGTTAGTACCAAAATATCTTGTTTTAATTCCCATCCAAAAATAAAATTTTTACTTAACACTGAATCTGAAAAAGAAGTTCTAAGAATAAGTCCAGAAATACACAATTTAGTAACAAGAAAGATATATGAAATCACCGGTAGACATATTTAACACCACCTCCCTAACATACACATCTTTCAAGCCGTTAGAACCTAAAAGGCTCAAGGGCTTTGAACTTGGTGATTTTTCTTTGGATTTGGCTATTTTTATACATATATTATGTTGAGACAACGAATTCATTCTGGCTTCCTGACATCTATCGCTAAGTGAAGTAGCTTGACGATAGATTTTTGTCTCCATAAGTTTTTGACATTGCCATGCCCCCCCCCCCCATACTACACTTTAACCAACATAAAATATTAAAAATGTTCTTATTTGTGGTGTGAATTATATAATACAAACTCACATTTGTTTTACCTTTTTAGTTTGACTGTTAACGTCTGAGACCATTGATATCTTTGTTCTTGAAGTTCTTACGTACTGGAACTAAGCTTGTCTCTTATTACCTTGTTGAATAAAATGTTTCAAGGCTTCAACTCAGTAAAACTCTTGACATATTATTGAATTGTAGTACACGCACGCTTGTGATGCAGTTTAGTTTTCTTCTTCTTTTTTTTTTGGCCTTGTTTTAACTATTATGTCCTTTTAGTCATTTGTTGCATTCCTGATTATGCTAATAATTGCTTCTCCTATAGTCAAGCAGAGGTATCTTTGTTACTGTTTTTCTATTTCTGAATTGAGCGTTTATTTAATTGAGAACGTCTTCTTGCGCGAGTGAATCTTTACTTTTCCCTGTCGGTGACCTTTCGCTCGTCTGTGTTTAAAATTCATTTTTTTGATTATTCAAGAAGATTGTCCTAGATTATCAGGATTGAACGTAATCATTGATTTTATAAGATTGAAAATTTGTTTCTCATTCTGTTCTTCAGTTGATGAATTGGGTTTTAGTAGATCAAACTGTTTTCTACGTATTTGAATTCTATTTTGTTTCCCAATTACTGATCTTCTTTTCTTTGTATTCTTTACTGGAATGCTCTAATTTAAATAAACTGCCTAATATTTTGAGATTTGGATGTAACAGTTTTTTTTTTCTATTGTAAGATTGAGATTTCTTCAAATCTGTTCTGCTGTTGACTAATTTGTATTTCTATGACTTAAATAAATGTCAAAAAGTAAAATAATTAAAGTAACTGTTTCATCTTCTGTAAAGTTGAGATTTCCCTTCAGATTCTGTTCTTCAACTGCTGGACTAGTTTAACTGAATTGTCTTCTTGAGCAAAAGAACATTTCATTTTCTCATTTAGAATTTTCATTTCTCTAGGTTTCTTAATAAGATTTTGCTGATTTAAGTAAATAGCCTAGAAATCCGATGGTGAAATTTAAACAAACGTATTATAACTTCGTGATTCTTTAATGAGATAAATTTTAAAAATCAAAATAAATATGCAAACAGCCAAAAATAGAAAAATTCGAGACTCAAAGAATACATATTTTTCGATGCAAAGTTCACAAACGTAAAATACTCTCTGGAGATATATTACTGCCAAGCAAACAATGATTGTAACAATATGTGTCCTGTAACAATGATTTTCGTTATACTTTTCCATTATTAGACACCAATTTCCATTCCTATTGTTTTAAAGAGTAGTTGTAGTAATGCAATAAAATAAAATTTGGATGAGATATGCTGCAAATGTGTGAATAAAAGTTATACATCGCTTCAAGCAAATATTGAAGGCTGACCTCTTGTCCAGTTTAAATCTTTCATCCTAAAACGGATATACCCTTATAGGATAACATGAAGCGAAACAATAATCCGAAATACCAATTGCCTTGCAATAATATAAACAAACCATCTTTATTTAATAATTTTTTTATATTCTGCATTTCCTCCCTTAATATTGAATATATAACATATTAAACAAAAATATACCGCAGAAAGGTGGAATTTTGAAATATACTTTAAGATTAAAAACTCTCTTTATATGTATGCTCCTCAAAACAATTTAAGGTATTCGAACACGTTCGGAGTACTTTTTAACAAAATAGCATACTAAAACATTATAAATGCTCTTTTAGGACTCAATACCAATAAATATTACTATATTTAACTATCAAAATTTAAAATAAATTACCTGAATTTTACAAAAATCACAATTATATGTGAAATTTTAGCAATATTTTTGAAAAACTTCAAAGCAGTTAGAGAAAAAAATAATAAACATATATTAGTAAAAGTATTACTAAAACACATTAGATGCATTTATCTAGATAATGTACTAAAATTTTGATGTTTTTATTAAAATTTGAAAATTTTAGAGCTGATTGAGTAAACATTATAAGAAATGTTACATTTTTTATGAGACCATTATTTAAATAACAAGCCATAACTCAAAAAGTATTCATACAATAAGAAATATTTTAGTACATTCTCTAGAAAATAACATAAATATCAGGTTCAAAAAGTTTTATAGAAATACATTTGTAATATTTTGAGTTATCAGACTCGTCATGATAGATTTTGAGCAATTTAAATGCCCACTTCTGGTTGATCAAAAACCCACTTCCGGTTTTTCTAAATTTATAACATTGATTGTAACTTGGCCTCTAGGTAGTGAAGAAACAAAACAATGTATGTTTCGTAAAATCAAAAGAAAGCTCTACTCAATAAAATAAAAAAACAAAAATATCTGTCTTGACTAAATTTTGTCATTTTCAACGTGTTCTACCTTAACTAGTTCATGTAATTTCATGAAAAGATGTTCGTTACTCAGAACTACAGGTAAAAAAAGGAAATTACAGTAGCAAATTGAAATGTTAAATGATTAAAACAATAATAAAAACCGTAAGAAACATTTCCACTTACAAATATCAATTTATTTTAAATCATAAACGAATGAGTTATTAAAACAGACCGATTCATGTACAGATTGACTTAGTTCAATTTTACTATTTGTGCTTTCAGTATGAACAGAAAAGATAATCTAAATGGAAGCATTAGCTTAAATAAAAAGCGCTTAAGGTAATCATCGCTACATTTTATAGAACTGAACAAAAGAATTATTCATAGGGATCTAATATATGAAACATTTAAATTGAAGCAAAAGCCTGCAATTTTTATTTAATGAGATAGATCAACTATGAATGTATATCAGTGCTTCTCAAACTTTCAATGCTTGCGACCCAATTTTCAAACATACTTTTCATCGCCCCCTCCCCGTACAATAACAATGTATTGAGTTCAATAATAATGTACTATGACGTAAGGCTACAATACGACTTTAATTATAAACCGCACAAATTAACAAGATAGCATTAAATTTTGTACATAATTTTGTATATGATAAACCCATGGAAATCATTAGTAAGAAAGTTTTAAACTTGTTCTTAACTTAGTATTGTTAAATTAATTATCAAATACATTATGCAGTTTGATACATTTATAAGCATATTATATCAATATAAATCTGTCAAAATGTGTTTTGTTTTGCTTTTTTTCAGTAAATTAATATTTTAAAAAAATAATCTTCTATTTTCGACTTTTTGATATGCTCGCCCCCTCTCCCACATAGAGTTGTCACGCCCCCCCTAGGAGGCGTTCCCCACAGATTGAGAAACGCTGATGTTTATTATTTTCTAGTTCGCTTGAAATTTATAATTATAAATGTCAATGGCATTTTGTCATTGTAATAGAATAAAATTTAAAGCTAAAAATTTTAGTATTTTAGAAAATCCGAGAGCAAAATAAAAATTATTTCAATCAATATTTTATCACAAATTTTTTCTTCTTAAATTGGTTGAGTATATAATTTCACTCAAATAAATTACATATCTTTAAATTAATCTCGTAACATTTTATAGTTGCCAAACAATATAATAGAGTATATATATATATATATATATATAAACCTGCAATCCTGGTTCCTAAGGCCAGGAGTTTGCTTTATTACTACTGTAGCTAAGACTTTATTCTATCATGAATATAGTTATCTTAAATTAAAAATATTTTTGAAATATATATATATATATACCCCTTTCTTTCAAACTAAAACGTCCCTTTCGGTGATACTGGATTTTCTTAAAAACTGCAGTACAGGCTATGCATCCATATAAGTACTACCGTTGCATCAGAAGTTGCGAATCCGTGAATGTGATGGACAAAATGAGTAAACATTCTACACATCAAACAGTGCCGTTTTTCTTGACGAAATTTCCAACTTACAATCCTTTAACGTATGCCAGGAATTCTTAAACTTTGGGATCGCCTCCCTAGGAGGGCATGATAATCCTACTCGGCGCACCGATAGCCTTGAGAAAACAACACTTCCTGCGAGCCAGAGCCCCGAGTGTAATCCCAGGTGGAATAAGTGATTGCCCCTCCTTCCCCAAGGAAAGACAGTCCGTTTTGAAATACTGGAAAGAACACACACACACATGTGCGCGTGTGCGGTTGTGTTTACCTTTTTCTTTACAAATAATATATTCTATAGAAAGGAAATAGTCAATAGTTTAAATAGTTGGAACTTGTAACCAACTGTGCATACTTATCTATAATATAACTGTACATATATGTACATGTTATCTTGTATAACTGTACATACTTAATAAACCAGTTATTTAATTTCTCAACTCTCACGCTACCCATCAATTTTCCCAAACGTCACAATATGCAGATTTTAATACTTATCTTGATAATTTGTACGGTTTATAATTAAGGTCGTATTGTAGCTTTAGCGTCGTGGTACATTATAATTACATTCAATACATTATATTAGGGGGCGCAATGGAAATTATGATTGAAAATTGGGTCGCAAATAATGAAAGTTTTAGAAGCACTGCATTTTATAATTAGTAACATACTCTATACTATCAGTGAAACTTCGATTTTAATGCTCAAACAACTATTCATATTAAATATCAAGTCTGAAATAAAATTTAAAAAAAATGATACATGTTAATACTTTTTAAAGAATATGTGCAATTCTAAAAACAAACAAAGAATATTAGTATATTTATTTTTCGTTGAAATGAAAAAATATTTTCTTCTCTGCAATACTAAAAGTAACATTAGCTTGAGGTAAGCAACATCAGAAAAGTTATTTGATAACAATGGGCTCGGTGCAATTAGCAATTGAATTGATTTGGGAATCAGATAATATTCGACAAACTCCAAGTTAAACACAAGGCGATTGTCTTTTTTTTTATTAACTGGTCATTGGCGATGTGCCTCGCAATTTAAGTCAAGTGATGAGAAGACATTAAGGTAGCACCCAAATCTCCAAATTCCATAATATGGCAACACTAGGACCTTGAACTTCGAAAGATTTAACGCGCATTAACACTTCTTTACATGGTGGGTTCTTTAGTGGCACCAGGACTCAAACCAGTGGCGTAACGTACACCCCCGCACCACGGGGCTGGGCAGGGTTCTACGGGGTCCAAAGTCTAATTGCTGCCAAGTACCTACCCTTTGTAAAATCCAACTTGGGAGCCCAAAATTTGATTTTGCAGGGGAGCCCAAATGTTCTCCGTTACGCCACTGACTCAAACCCATGACTCAATAGAAATAACGCCGGTTGCGGATTCGTAACCATGATCTCTCGTCAACCGCAGCCACATTAATTCGTGTCAGCTGCAGTACTGATGTTTCTAATGTCCCGTGTCTGGCGGTGTCAAATCGAGGCCCACGAAATTAATCGCGGCGAAGGGCTAGATGTACAAATGTTGTTAGCACCACACAGGTGACAATATGATTCGGTTTCCCAATTTTGAAGAAAACCTGGGTGTGGTCAGAGGCCTCTCACCTCTCTTCTTCTACCTTGCGGCTCGACGCCTATATTTAGAGTACTTCCATGCCGCAAAGGTTCACTATACATTTACAAATATCCATGCCTTTTCCGGGAATCGAAACCAGGCCCAACTTGGCAGCAGTCAGCGCTACTAACTACCATACCAGATGGGTAGCACAGTATTGATAGACGATATTATCACAAGAAGATATCAGGAAATCCTGCATCCTCTATGCTCAAGAGCCAAAAAACGAAGAGTGAGGTTCGTCTCTTTCTACATTAATAAACAATGAAGTACAGGGGGAAAAGTAATAGAAAAAAATATAATCATATCTTCAAGTGAAAAAAGGCATTAGAGTAATTTTTAGAAATTATGTAATCGTTTTAGGGAAAAGTTTCAGCTATTAAAATAATTTTTTCAAGGAATCGCGAACAAATCTGTCAAAAAATCCAAGGACTAATCCTTTTAACGAATAGTCACGAATAAATCTATCAAAATATAGGTTTTAATTTTTTAATGCGACATGAAATGAGACTTAGATTGCGTTTCGAAACACATAATTATGATTTAGATAAAAAGTATACAATATTAGAATTCTTGATAAAGCCACGTCACCGCTGTCGAGCTAAAAAAAAAAAAGATGCGGCACAGCCACTTTTAAAGTGGTTTGAATACGAAGGGAAAAAAGTTCAAATTTAACGCTTGTTTCTCTCTAATTTTCCACTTTAAAGCAAAACTGCTGCTTATAAGTCAAACATTATTGCAAACAAGGCCAAGATTTGCTTACAATTGTGCGAAATTAGGCAACATTGGATCATGGGGTAATGGCATCATGTGTTTTGGAGCGACAAATCAAGGCATACTACTTTGCAAACCAATGATAGAGTCTGGTTGAAGAAACTGCCTAGAAAATGCTTTGAAATTGATTGTATTGTGTTTCAAGTAACATTTAGAGATGAATGCTTAATAGCTTAGGGATTCTTTTCTGATTTGGCACGGACACTTTAGTCCCTGGGTGAGGAATTCTCAAGACATTTTAGACAATTTTTCGTGCCGCCTATATTATATCAACACTTCAGAGAGGGCCGATTCCTGTTTCAGCAGGACTATGCTCCTGTGCATACGACATGGCCTGTGTAGACGTATTATTATTTTTTTCTTGACTCTTATATTCTCAGGAATCGGACAGACCTGCTCAAATACCATAAGACATTTATGAAATTAATTCTATTAAAAATCTATGAGATGAATTAGAGCTTTGACTGCGAGCTAGACCACAATGTTCCAAATTGGAGACATTGATCTTCTTCTACAGTTTAATACAATTACTGCTGCAACATTTAAAAAATTAGTGGTTAACCTTCCGCTGAGCGGAAGTGTGGGTGCAGAGTGGTACTACATTAAAAGTTAGCTCGACATTATAAAATTTTTTGAAGTATCTGCGGAAAAAACAACACAATAAGGTTATTAGGATACTTTTAATCATATACTGTATATATATTATACAGATGTGTGGTGCGATATAGCTATATGGATAGATTCCCTTTAACTGTCTTTAAGCACAGAACACATTTTCTTTGATAGCTTCCTGATTCCATATATAATGTTTATATTTACAAATTTTTGAGTAAGTTATTGAATTTATGTTGGCTTTTTAAAATTTCCGTCTCTTTGCTACTCTCTTTCTCTCTACTCTCTCTCTATTTTCATTTATATAACATTCATTCAAAATAACTTTGTTGATTATTAGATTACTGTTTGTTTGCAAAGGAAAATTTTAGGCCTAAGTGCTTTTCTCAGTCATGGTTTATATACTTCCTTTTTTCATGCACTATTGAGTATAGATTTTCAGCCGAAGCGTTAGGTTATGGTTCTAAAATGCACGTTTAACCTTACTTCTCTGCAAAAAATCAGCAATAGTTACAAAAAACAAGATAGCTTACGATTTTGGGCAATTAACTTTTTCTTTATATATTGGTTTCTTGTTTTGGTTCTCTATTTCAAGATTTAACTTCTTTAGGTTTGTAGGATATTTAATTTATCCGCCTGCCTCTTTTATTTATTGTGTGTATATAGAAAGACAGACAGAGGTAATTCGGTCGACTTATTTAAATACTGAGTACAAATCGTGTACAAAATTTAAAAAGATGCGAATTAACAATTATTTCAATTCTTTTTAAAATTTAACTTATTTTTTATTTTTTAAAAATTTTAAATTTAACATATAGTTACATTCACCCCTCCGCCCAACTATGTACATAAAATTCAGTTAAAGTAAATAATTACATGTACCCTTAATTACAACGAATTTCATTCCATAAGTGACTTAAAAATATAAAATTAGTGTATTAATCTTTTGTATACAGTACTTTCTCACATTTTGTTTGTTGTCTCTTCAATATGACTTAGAAACGTATTCAACTGTAGTACAACGAGGCATGGGCGTAGCTACCAATCAATGATACGGGACCCCCGAGCTATAGGGGCCCCAACTGTAAAATTTCGACGCTTTAAAGTTAGTTTAATAATTGGAAAAAGGGCCCCAAGAAATTTTGATACAAGGCCCACTCAAAAATAGTTACGCCAGTGATTCGAAGATCTATATGAGCTTTGATTTTATAAAAATCCATGCACTAAAAGTACTTATTTGGTTATTTTCGACTGCTTTCTAAATTAAGATGAGACCAAATTACAAAGTAAACACTTTTAAATCAGCATAATACATCTTATAAACATTTTTAACTGAAGTTTAATATGCTTGTGTCTTGAGAAAAACGTAAAATCTAGTCTTCTGATCAGCCTATAAAGATTTTAATTTTCGACTGAAGATGAGATTTTGGAATACCTTTAAATTTTATTTGGAATGAGAATTATTTGTTTGATTTGCTCTCTCGCCCTCTTTTTTTGAATAACAGAAAGATATATGTATTTATATATCGGACGATACATCACAATAATTTTTTTCCTTTCCCATGTTGCTTTGTAGTGCTGCCATCTATAGACTAAAAACATAAAAAAAACCTAAATATTCGGTTCGTAATAAAATAACTCTACTGATCAAAACATAAAATGAGCGAAGTGAAGCGTGTTGTCGAATTCTTTGTCTTGATACAAAATATCATAATTTGTATAAATGATGTATAAAACAAAGATAAAATATTAGCTGGAATATATACATATATACAGGTCTACTCTCTCTATATACAATTTTGTACGGAGTAAAATTTATCTTTAAAAACTCTATAATAGATTTAATAGATTATACAACGAAATTCTGCATTATGTTACTTTATTTATTTTTGTTCCTCATAATTGTTCTTATTGCATTATTTAGCAAAAATTTACAAATAAATTCATTGCGAAGAATAAAACTGATTATTTTAACATGTGACCAATGGCGTAACGGAGAATATTAGGGTTCCCCTGCAAAGTCAAATTTTGGGCCCCAAGCCGGATATTACAAAGGAATGCATAACCATAACCTTCGGATTCCCTAGAATCTTGCCCTCCCCCTTCGCGCGATGCGGGGATGTACGTTGCAGGGGGTGGTACGTTATGCCTTTGCATATGACCCAGTAATGATTTGATGACTATTTTATGAAAATGAGTAAAACATTAAGAAAAAAGAGGTTATTAAAAACAAAATCACACTTTTCAACTTTGCGACCATCATGACAATCATTAATTAACACAATATGGCGCATAAAAGAAATTTTTTAAGTATTTCAGCTTTCTTCAGTTTTTCAGTTCTTATCGTTATATTTTTAGTATTCTGAAAACAGCAAACTGTATTAGTATATATTAGGATCTATATAAATTCCTCACACTTTTAAAGAAAACAATTGTTTTGTAAAATTTATAAACTTATTTATTAACCTAAAATATTTGTAAGTATATTGTGTTGAAATTTAAATATTTTTCCCCATTTTTTCATAAATCTTTTTCTTCCATTTATTTCTCGTTATAATGAAAGGCTATTCAATTAAATTAGATTGAATTCGTTTTATAAATTTGTTTTTAATTTAGAAAATTAGAAACGATTAACCATACGTGAATTATTTAATGCATTATACCAGTGGATCTAAAACTTTTTCGACTCTTGGAACCAGTAGAACTATAAGGTGTTTTGGGAGAACCCCTCATTTCATGCACACACACCTAGAAGAATATATCTTAAAATTATATTTAAAATAAATCAACATGTTATAATACTTTACATAAAGACAATTTTTAAAAAAAGTATTGTATTTGTTTTTAAAAAATTTTCATGTAATTTGCTTATTAATAATAATAATTTGTGACCCAAGTGTCACTCCCCCATGCCATTTAGAAACTGGAGTATGTGCTTGCATTTTTATACACAAACTGTTTCGAGAAGTTTAGATCTATTAAAATTATCTCTAGTCGCATTTTATATATTCTGCGTTTAATTTATTTTTATATTTTTTTAAGAGATAGGGATAGAGATAGAGATAGAGATAGAGAGAGAAAGATTTTTTCACTTAAATATATTGTTGAGTGGCATTAACATGTTTATAACTGTAAGAAATCCTGTGTATTTTGCAAAATTTGCAATCTAAAATTTAGAAGCTATTCTTGTTTAAATTTAGATTTTAAAGTAAAATCTGTTGATATCTCGATAAGTTGTTTCTTCTTCTTCATTATAGGCTTTTTTTTCACAAATGAAAAGAAAGGTGGATTTTCCATTAAAAACCATTTAGTTTTTCAAAACAATGTACTAACGAGTATAAAACTATTTCGTTTAACTTGGGATAGTAGACAATAGAATATTCATAATCTAGTAAGTAATACATATAAAAAAATAAGACATTTTAATATTCTTTTATTATAATAAAAGTTTAAAAAATATTACAAATCAAAATTTTGTATAATTAAAACTTTCAGTTTTAATGACTAGGATGAACTTTAGATATTTTTGGTTATACGAACTTCATAGGAAGAAAGTATCTATTTTGTAGACATTTATAATTTTTTTCCGATTTTTACAGTAACTCGTGAAGCCGGAGGGTTCCGTGGAACACTATTTGAAGACCACTTTAGATATATATTTTATAAAAGAAAATATATTTCTAAAAACTTTGTTTATTATAGAAATAGTTTTTTATTGAGTTTATAAATAAGCGATCAGTAGTGTATCAAACACAGTGTAAGTTACAATACTAATTCTACGATATTAGTAATAATTTATCGTAATCTTAAATATATAGTTTGTTCATTTCTTTCACGTGTAATAAAACTTTTTTAAAATTTTCGGAAGATATAGCTTTTTATATATAGCTTATCTTCTGTTAACTCATTTATGCGCTGAATTTTTGGCAAATATAATGCACTAGAGGGAAATAATTACAAATATTTTAGATAATCTTCACAAAACTATAATTATTGAACAAAAAAGCTGGAGCATATTAATAATATTAAACACTTTTTTAAATAAACGGTGTCCAAAGTTTTAAAAAATAGATAGTACATATTTTGTACCACCACGCTTCAAGCAGCATGATAATCCTGGAAACATAATTTTTTCTTCCCTAGATATAATGAAATTTTGCGGACACAACTCATCCATTCTGTTATCGTATATCCTTCATTTTATACTGTTATTCATCCTATATATATTAAACATTTTCATTTTTTCCTCTTCTAATGCTGTAAGCTTAATTTCAGTTTAGTTTTAATTTACCTAATCTTAGTTTTAATTTTAAGTATTCTATTCTAAACATTATTTTACGTAACCTAACTTTTATTTTGTCAACATATATAAGAAGTGAATTAATTGTATTTATTTTTTCCTGAACACGAGCTACAGTTTATTCAGGACATTTGTGCAATTTTGTATGTACTATTATTTAATAATAATAATAATAATAATAATTTTTTTAAAAAAATGTTTTACAACAAATCTATTTGGCACAATAAACATGTCCATTATTTCGAAAAAATAAGTGGAATGCATTTTGCATTTGAGAAGAAGATGGCCTTCAAAAGCGGGGAGGTACATTTTTTGGACTTTCATATTTTCATACTAGCAATGCACATGTGAGGTACTAATTATTGTAATATTGAATTATTTAGTTGCATAATATATATACTTACCTGATTTTTATCGAATATCACAAGAGTCCACTTTCATTTATACTTAAAAATACACAACACAGTCACTTCCAAAACATACCATTCAACAGACTCACAGCTGATCAAAGAATGACTACTACATAAACCCATTGCATGCAATTAGCTTCTGACATCTGTTGGGAACTTGAGTAACTGTTAGAATTGACCTCTGTGATGGTTCAGAGAATGTACCAAATAGCAATTCAATTCATCAATTTCTGAAACAAGTGGTACGTTTTACATACCACTACCCAATAAACGAATAAGAATTGGTGGTACAGCATATGTACCACTAAGCATGAAAACATGAAAGAGTTAAATGACTTCATTACAGTTGAAATTGTTTCCCTGTTTATGATCGCTTAAGAAGTTTACAACTCGAAATAATGTACATTTATGATTATAATTAATACAAAACGCACCATATCAACAAATCATATTTATTTCAACAATACGTAATCTAAATGCAATATTTATTTTTAAAAACAATGGATATTTACAGACATTTCTCTCAAGAATATAACTGACAGACTAGTATTCTACGTTTCATTCAAAATGTTTAACTACGATCACAGACAAAATTCGAGATAATGAATAAAATTTACATGATTTGTTTTCTACAAACATTACGTCTTATATATGCAATATATACAAGTGATACGCATGATAAATGACTAGAACAGACTAGAAATATCAGAAATTATAAGCTTAAATGTAAAACCAACGTACTAACTAGCTTCAAAATTGTAAATAATCATTAGTTGAACGTGATTGTATAACATTTATATCTCTCTTTGAAGTTGTATTCGCCTGATATTAATGAATAAAAAAAAGCTACGTTACAACTTTTTCAAATAGAAAAATTTCCAATATTAATATTGAATTATTAGTGCATTGTATTTTATCATGCTACTCATTTCTGTTTAAATCAGACTTTTGCATGGCTAACACATCTCTCTCTCTCTCTCTCTCTTCGATGTCAAACCAATATCTGCTATGTACACTTTTTGGGAATTTCGACATCTTGACTATTACGACTAGTCTACTAACCAAATTTTCATATAATAAATATTATAGTTTACAAAAACTAAAAAATACCCTTTTATAGTTAATCGAACTAAGTTGTAACTTTATCTTTTAGTCGCCATATCTGGAAATGAGATCTGAAACTAGTCGCCAGATGCGAGATGGGATCTGAAAATGGGAAATCGTTAAACCTGATGATCCTGGTCAGGACAATGGAAAATTTTTTAAATTATTGTATTGTCATCGGTCCTGGACAAGTGAACAAAATTTCGAATTATTCAGACCGTTTAAAGTGGGTAAAAATTGAGTTCAAAGATTCCGTTACATAAAAGTGAAGCTTATAAAAGGGGGTTAAAAAGGCATTATGCGGTGAACTACAAAAAATATGCTATGATCATCAGCCAAAGCCAAATAAAAATATCTCAGTCTCAAATTTCAAAGTTATACTTTTTTGTACATAGCAGATATTGGTTTGACAACGAGGACAATTACTTCCTGCTTTTCTATCCTGTAATGCTATACAATTTATGTAGTATACTTAAAAGTTAAGAAATAATATAAGTATAAAAACCATAAAAAGTTCGACATGTCGAGCTTTTAAAAATATAAGAACGAAAATAAACAATATACAATATTTTAAGGGCTAACATTAAAATGTTAAGCCTAAAATTACACATAGGGAAGAACGTTCCTCCTTTCGTTTCAGATGAATCCAAATTTTAAATCTTGTGGATGTTTTCACATATTAGTAGAAAACTAACAAGATTATTACATGCTACAGAACTCTTTTCTATATTTTTCCGCCCATGTGAATGGCAGTATTCTTCCACTCTGGCTGCTGGGAAGATCCGTCTTCAGATAAACAAGGTTCAAGATTAGCTTAACCGCGAGAAATGAGATCCTTAACTGGCTTTCACCTTCATCTGCTCCTCTATCCAGTCCAGATGAGAGTTGACTCTCGTGTAAATGCCAGGCAAAAGGGGACTGCCACACTGGATTCCTGCCGACACCAGACCAATCACAGTCATCTGATCATTCTGGTTAATGAAAAGAGGACCACCGGAATCACCCTAAAAATTTCAATGATAGTTTTTAGTTTACAAAAGCAAACAGCTATTCATAAAAAAAAATTCCTGTACAAAGAAAGTCATTTTCAAATTTTTGTTTCCAGTATGGATGGATACTAAATATAAAATGCATATATTATCAAACAAAGCTTAAAATATAAAGAAACAAACAAACATTAACACTACTTAAGCCTTAACCCTCAAATTATAAATTTTTTAAAATAAACTAGATAAGTTTTTTCAAACCATCTCTTTTGGAACAAAGCATACCTATGTAGTCAATAATAAAAATGACGATTAAAATTTATTTTGAAAATGTTAAAATGAACATTTTAAACACCGGGTGCTCCCAAAGTCGAGTGCATCCACATGCTAATTCTTGTTGCTTAAAAACCAAAAGGGGTGGTTGAGATTTCTGTCACTAGATGGCATTAGGGGCCTCATCATAAGAAGTTTTGAACGTTGTTCGGATCAGTTTGAAAATACTTGTCAGTTGTAGTCAGTTGAGCATAACGGGAGGAGTATGATGTTTTCCCAAGAGCAAAGAATAGCCACCTTAGAATTTTATTTCGCTGCAAAATCTTATTGCCGTGTGATAAATGTATTTCAGCAGAAATATCCAGGTAAAACAGCACCCAATGCATCAACGATAACATGATTAGAGCAACGGTTTCGTGACAGAGGATCTGTTTCAGACAGGAAGCGATCAGGTAGAGCGTCCATAGTGAAAATGAAAGTGGCAGATCTGGAGATCGCTTTACAAAGAGGTCCAATGAAAAATAGTCTAAACTCGCCGTGCAGATGGGAATGTCACATTCATCACCATAGAGAACAGCACGTGAATTAAACTTTCGACCGTTTAAAATGCACGCTGTCCATGAAATGAAGTCTCCAGATTTTGAGAAAAGGCTGCATTTCTGCAGATGGTTTCGTTCCTTGCATGGATACGTGAACAGCCAAAACAGCCGATATTGGTCCGCCACAAATGCGCACATAATACAGGAACGACCCGTACGTGATGAAAAACTTGGTGTGTGGTGTGCGCGCCGTCTAATTGTGGGGCCACTTTTCTTCGGTAGCACTGTCGATTAGACAGTCTACAAAAACATCATTACGGAATTCATATCCTAGCTGACTGATAAACGGTTCGCTTGGTTGCAGCAAGACGGCGCAACGTGTCACATATCACGGGAAAGTATGGTAGTTTTAACTGAATTTTTTGATGATCATGTCATTTCCAAAGGACTTTGGCCATTACGTTCACTTAACTTGTCAGTTCCGGATTTTTTCCTTTGGGGACATCTGAAAAATGTCGCCTTCACAAATAATCCACAAACGCTTGATGAACTTAAGAGTAACGTCCTTCATGTAATATTGGACATTAATTCTCACTCACTTCGTAAAGTATCGACTAATTTTGTAAAAAGAGTTCGATTGTGTGTCCAGGAAAACGGACATCACTTTGAACATTTATTGTGATTTGACCATGTCTGACACCTGACAATAAAGATAACTGTTCAACCTTTAATTTGTCCTTTATTCTATTTGTTAAGATAATTCATCTGTATTTAAAACTCAACCACAAAGGTTGATGTGCGCGACTTTTGAAACACCCAGTATATGGTAACAATTTAAAATAAGAAAGAATTTATACGTAACAGTTTGTAGATATATCGAGTTAAACGACAAATTATATATACATACTAACTTGTTGGTATTAGAAATAATTCTGAGCTGTGATTAGAAGGTGAAAGAAATTTGTATTATTTTTTCTCCCCTTAAAGAATCACATATTAAGTAAAATTAATATGCAATAATAATAATTAATACAAGTTATTGCAATGTAGTTTCAGTTCATTTGTAGATGAATATTCCCTTTAAATATACGGAAGAAGGTTTTTGGAAAAGTAGTCTTAACAACAACAATATTATTTTCTTTAAAACTATAATATTAATTAAACATCTGACATCAATAATTTCACCCGCTTTCAAACACGCAACAGTTTGCTGTATTAACACAAGATGTAATTTAAGCGCAAAATTTGTAGTCAAGGCGTTGGCATACATTTGTTTGTAAGCAGTTTTTAAGCCTTTTATTTATCCAAGTGAGCAAATCTGATAAAGTCTTTCGATTTTCTTGATAAATAAAAATTTCCCATATTCTATTCTAGTTATACTTCATTGCGTTTCAATTATAGTAATATGGTTTTTATGCAATAATTGTAAAAGTTGAAGGGTTTAAAAATAATAAGCAAGTTTAAACTGCTTGTAATGCCTTATATTAAGTATGTTTTTCTTTCTGTATCAGAACTCTTCATTTTACTTTAACGAGACAGAGGACTGTAATTATATATTCTCTATGGAAAGCCTCGTTCTATATTTCATTGCATACAAGAAACTTCAAAGTAATTTGTAAGTAGTACAAAAAGAATATAATGCTATTTTATATCGTTCTACATTGCACTTCATTTTACAAGCTATAGGGCTATTCCGGATCAAGTACAATTACGTAAATTGAGGATTCAAGTTTCAGGCCTGAAGACAAGTGTAAAAAAAAAGAGAATAAATCATCTGTAATATGCCCTGTCTTCCTTTTTTTTTGCGGTTTTATGGCTTTCTCCGGGCCATAAATCACGTGACTTTTCTCTTTCGCCCAGGTAATGAAATCTTGTGTTAAAGATATTCACCTGACAAGAATCTTTTCCTCCTTCTCTGTATCCGGCACACATCTGGTTTTCTTCCAGGGGGTAGGTATGTCCGGCTTCGAAATACATTTCCAAGCAGGCACCATTTGTCAACACGGGGACATTCACTTTTTGTAGAATGTTTTTTCTGCCACCTGTGCATTTGGAAAGAAAAGATTTTTTTCAAAAAAATAATTTATTTGTATATGTATAGATATGTTTATTATAATTACTCTAAATGAAAATGTGTAAAACAATTATGCTAAACTATATTCAAAATGTGTGAATGGAATAAAACTGTGCATAAATACAGTGTTATTGTCATTGAACTATTTTTAGAAACGTTATAGTATCATATGTAGATAAGGATATTTTTGAATGACTATTTTTTATTTTAAAAAAATCAACAGAAGTGTAACTTCTTTTTAATTACTTAATTTGGCACTCAGATATTGAATGGATATCGACACTTTATTGGGATATGTCATTAGAATTTGAAATAATTAAGGGTTAAGAGTAGGTTAGCAATGAATTCTGCAAGAAAATAGTTTAACAGGTAAAAAAAGATTTTAGTTTTTAATCACACATACACAAAACATTATAGAAAGTAGATTTCACGTAATCATTTAAATTATATATAAAATAAACTCATTTTAGTCAAAGCTTATAGCCGTATTTTTCATATTTATGTTAAAAAGGCGATAAACCTGAAATAAAAATGTGTGATAATCTGTAATATGCAATACGATAATAGTTGAATAAGTGTAAAGTCAAATAACTGGAAGCTTAAAAAATAACTTTAAAAAATTATATTTCATAAAAAGCTTTAACACATACTCCTTTATATTCGATACATAAAAAGAAAACAATATCTTCAAAATAAAATTAAAGATTTATATTTTTAGCCTTTATTATATCAAGATTTCTAACAAGCAGAACCGAAAACTGAGTTAAACTTGTACAAAATATAATACTTTTTTAAATGCATTTATTTAAACAATAGGTTGTTTTGAACCCAGTATTTTGTTTTGACTGATCCCAAATTTCTTCAACAAAACTAAAATTTTTAAATGTTTGCTGTAAATTCAGTAAAACTTGTTTTCATATGTTAACAATATATACTGTTAGGAATGTTTTGAACAACTTAATGAAATATGATCTGAAAATGTAATTCACATCGAAATACCAGAATTAAATAAAATCTTGTATATCACAGATTCATAAGATTAAACTTTTAAAAATACCAATAATTTTTTCGCCGAAAATCTAAAATCTAATTGATCATTGAACTTGTTTCAATTGGCTTATGTATTGCTGAAATTTTCAGCGAAAAAAAAAGTAGAGGTATTCTTAAAAGATCGATCTTATACATGTGTGATGTATTATACTTTATTTAATTCTGGTGAACCTGTAAAAGATGACACCTTTTAATCTTTTCGTGGGCCTTGGGAAGATTACTTCCCATCTACATGATTTTACACCTGTGGGAAGTGAAAACCCCATTATAATATATTGGCCTTGCTATTATAACGATGAAAAGAATAATTCCCGCTTCAGTTTTGTGCTTCTGCACATAATCTAGCTGTTATGACATCTGTAAATCGGACAAAAAAAGATGGCACTAAAGAAGAAATACCTTGAACAAAAGCTTCCGCTGTATATAACGATGTCACGGGAGGGGTTGATCGCTTCGATCAAACAAAAGGAAGATACCAAATATGAAGATCTGTAAAAAAGCCGGCATCGCGAGCGCGTATCTTTTATTTTCTTATTGACCTTGCCATCATAAATAGTTTCACACTGTGGCAAGTGAACACAAGCTTAGACCAGCTAACATTCCGTATAGCATTAGCTCGTCAGGTAATAGACAGATATTCCTCAAGAAAAAGGAAAGGACGTTCTGCTAGCTTCTAAGCAAAGAAGTATATAGTTCCGGAGGATGTGTGCTTAGCCAGTGTGGGAAATCATATGTCAAAGATAGTTTCCCCCTATAGACGATGAAGAAAATGTAGCAGAAAGGGACAAGAAAAGAGAACCCGACACATGTATGCAGAATGTGATGTCCTCTTTTGCATTGCAACATCTTCTCATCTTTTCATGGCAAATAATCGCCCTTAAATTTAATTTGCTTTACGTTGGTGAATGGTTCCTTGGGACATATTCTTCGCACAACTAAAATGTAAATATAAGCATAAAATTCAGCAAAATAAAATATATTTCCTTAAATATCATTGCTTATAATTGCTAATAAAACATAAAAAACTGCGAGAAATTCAAAAGAGAAATAAATGGCTCATGAAAGAGTTAAATAGAAAAAAATATATAAATAACCTTCACCAACTAATTTGAAAGAATTCTAGAGCAATTGAATACTTTAATAAATAAACTCAAGCACATTCCATAAATCTTGCAAAACACGATACTAATTTTGCATGAAAAAAGTTGAATTGGCGGAACGATAACCAAAAATTGGTAACAGCATTAGATTTTTGTTACATAGTATAATCCCTGATCTTACTTTTAAAAAGACAATTCCATCAAGCATTTTTTTGTCTTGTATTGATAAGAGAAAAGTATGTATTTATTCTGTACTTACTCCAAAACCATTTCTCTCGTGGACAAGCGCGAATTCACTTATATAGTAGCAAACAAGGAAACTGTCTATACAGTATTTCAAATCGTCCCATACGTCCCTCCTGGTTGCTGTACCCCTCAATGGTAGGTTCAAGTATTATAGGTATATGGCTTACTTAAAACACTTACCGTCCCAGACAGTCTCCTTGTTGAAATTTCTGAGAAAATCAACAACATTTAAGGAAATCCATAAGAAAATGAAATACTAACAACAAAACATGCTGTTGAAAGTAAAAAGGAAATCTTTTAAGATCACAACACATACATTTTGCAGCAAAATAACACAAACGTTTGAAAGCTCATTCTCAAAAAGTACTTACCGATAAACGAGGTCTGACCCCATCCAGCCACTGTAGCATTCATGCCAGTGACATCTGTATTTCTAATTGGAAGGCATACCGGCCAAACATGTTCGGTGAAAACAGCATCTTTGTTAAGTCGCAGTAAAGCAATGTCATTGCTTTGTCTGTAAGGTTCCTGGTATTGAGGATGAGTTATGAGAGTTTCGATTCCAAAATCCTGGCGACTGTCCGAACTGGCTGATGTGTCATATTCTCCCAGGCGAGCTTTAAGAGTTGCTAGATACTTCTTTCGACGATATCTGGAATCATATCAAATTAGATTCCGGAAAAATAAGAGATGTTCATTACTATTGCTAAATTCAGTAGGGTCCAAGGACTAATTGGCTCAGTTTTATAAAAAATTGAGGGCAAGTACGTTTCAGAAAATAAGATTTAAAAAAGACTTACCGCATATTCTCGCTTATAGTGTGCACATTTAACACAAAAAATGAGATCGAAATTTAAGGGTGCGCCTAAGACTGCGAGCATAAAATAATGAGATCTTTAAAAATAAACAAAAGAGGATCATACAAAAATTAGAATTCTACAAATACATTTGGCCCACTTTTGTAAATTCTCTATTCAATTGTAATACATCCACATATTCGTTTTAAATGTGTTTTGAATGGTTCATTAACACACACATGTATAAGCGTATATATCAGTGGCGTAACGAAGAATATTAGGGCCCCCGGTAAAGTCAGGTTTTTGGGCCCAAGCCGTATCTTACAACGAATGGCAAATCCATAACATCAGGCTTCGGGAACCCTCACGATGTGGGGGTGTACGTTACGCCACTGGTATGTATCAATGTTGAACTAATGGCATTCATCCGCCTGGAATAGCAGTCATGTGTGTGTTGACTCTGTCAGCAATTTTTTGTATTATCCTTTAGATAGGGTCTAAACATGTTCTAAACTAAAGAACTTTCTGGCAGAAGCGTAAGGAATAATATTAGGCCCCCCCCTCAGAAAAGTCAGGTTTCGGGCCCCAAGCCGGATCTTACAAAGGACTACAAAATCATAAGCTTTGCCCCACCCCCTCCCACGCGATGCGGGGTTGTACGTAACGCCACTACTTTCTGGATTCTTTAAAACACCAGGAAGCTATTCGCCACACAAATATTTCTTTTCCGAAATTTTACCCTGTTTTCGTCCATCCATCTTTCTCGTACACATGAATGAAAACGCCTTTCGAAAAATTAGATTTCGGTGTCGGTTTTCTTTTAAAAATATAACCGTGGTTTATTTTATTTATTTATTTTATTTATTTATTTTTTTAATTTTGTGCTGTCCGCTAAGCAGAAGAGTGAAGTGAGATATTTCGTGACCTGTTATTTTTATTTGAAGCGTTTTTGTCAAAAGATAGAGCATTATACAGGTTTCTTCTTAAAAAGGAGAGTGGTGATATACGATGAATGCACCTAAAAATTAAAAAAGGCAGCAGTTTGAAAGAATAGGTGCGCGTTATACGCTTTATGTGTGTACTACACGAAATGTACAGTATAAGTTTAGAAACTTAAACTTCCATCTAGTGAAAATATCAACAGAAGTTATTACCTGAAGTTGAAAGATTCATTCGCATTATATTGATGTCGAGGTACCTGTATCTAATCAATAAAATAACGAACAATTTTTTACGTGTAATACCAAAATTCGTCTTGCTATTACCAATATTTCTTATGAATTATATAAAACTACCTATTATACCTGTTCTTCGCACGGGTAAATTGAAAAATTAAACAATACAGACCGAAGGATAAAGAAGTTTTTAATGAGTTAATTTTAAGGGAATTGCAAATCAAACAAGAAAAAAAAGTTTTTTGCATATCTCAGCTGAACAAAAAAACAAAACCATATTTGTTAAATTTTAAGTCTGTGGATCTAATAGCTGATAAAAAGGTTTTATTTATTTATTTGTAACACCTCGTAAGGGTTGATTTTTGAAAACACCTTCCTAAGCTGATCTCTGCTCAGCAAAAGTACACATTGTTACAAATTTTGTGTAACGAACGCTTAAAATGGTGTAAATAATTTACATATGGATGTGTAATACGTTTATATTCCTTTTTGTTGTATTTATTTTATGCTAAAATTGTAAGATTCACAAGCAACGCCGTCCCTTACATTATAATGGCGATTCAATGGAAACATAACGAAATGTTGGCGATAGAACCAAGTTGGCATCGTTTTTGGCGATCATGTTGGCAACTTGGCAATTGATTGAACGGTGCAGAAGTTGATAACCTGTAGCGCCATTTGGTAGGAGTTGCCACAAAGAGGATAGCACGAAAACCTTCTCCACAAAAAAAAATACATATACAAGCCAATTTTCATAATGATCGGTTGAACGACGGTGTTGGAGTGAAGCGAGGTCATATGTGCAAACATCCATATATATATATATATATATATATTATATATATTATATATTATATATATATATATATATATATATATAGTAAATATTTCAAGTAAGTTGCATTAGTAATATCTTATCGTGAAGAATGTGTTAGAAAATCAAATAAGGCTTAAATATTATTTTCAAAATGTAACCGAGCATGATTTTTGAAATTCAGCGATTTTGTTTAACTTACTCATAAACGCAATGAGCCGCAGTGAGTAGCCATCGCTCGTTTAGCAATACAGCACCACATTTATGGAGCACTTGAACAGCACGAGGTTCTTCTGGTCCTCTTAGGGAAACCTGTAAATAAAAATAAAAATATTAAGAAATTTGGTATTGCATTTTTGGTACTTATAGATTAACAAAAATTGTAAATACTTTGGAATACGTGAAATACACCTTATAAAAAAATTTAGCGAGTATTTCATTCCATTGCAATATGATTCAAATGAAACTAATGCGTTTTGTTCTTTTTGGCAAATGAGTTTTATCCTGGTAGATTCAAATTTTTGCACCAAATATTATGTATAGTTGTTTTTTTTAACGTTATTTGGTATCTCTTCTACTATTGTTATTTAATCAGATATTAATCATTTGATCAGAAAGTTTCTTATTCTATTCTAAACATATTATATCAATAATTTAAATTAGCTTATGTGAAAGAAGATTGAAAGGAAACTACTTACAAGAAAAGGAAATTCTCCTTTTTGAGCGTTTTCTCCTCCAATAATTTTTGCTTTCCTTCCCAAAAATTTACCACACTGAGCCCGCTCTGTAAGAAATAAAAATAATTCTCAAAAACAAACAAGTCACTGATGATTGTCAAAGGAATTTTTGTTACGCATTTATTTTACGAGTAAAACACTTATTTCTATTTCAATATGATATGTATTGTTTAAAAAAAAAAGAAAGAAAAAAATCATTCTTATTCCAAAATATATTTTAAAATAAGAACAATAGATGGCGCTACAGGAAGGAGTTTCGGCAGTGGCTATGAGTTCCGGATGCTGGCTAGTGATGGAGAATTCAGATGGGACAAGAATAATTTTTTCAATCTCTTGTTTTTTCAAATGTAGAGCGAACATAATTAAATTATTCATAACAGATAACTTTTGAATGAATCCGTTCCCTAATCTTTTATTATTTTGATAATCGAATATTAAATATTTTTGAATTTATTAAAATATGTAAAAATTGTAATAAAGGAAAATTTAAATCAGTAAATAAAGCTTATAAGTATGTACATTGAATAAATAAAAAAAATCAAGTTGATAAGAAATAAAGATGTTAAGTAGTTAAAAGCTGAGACTAAGTTTATATAAATATTATTAAATTGAACTGTTATTAAAAAAAGTAACTTTAGTATTTTTTATAGCAAAAGAGATTAAAAAAATTATTAAAAATAATTACCTGTAAAAATTAATGGAAGTCTTATTTTGTAAAATAAGACTTCTGAGATATAAAGAATAAGATGCAAAAAAGAAATAAATGTAAAATAAGCAAAATAGACAAATCTTTTTTTCTTTACACTGATACAGAAAACATATTTAGATGTAATTTTCTTCTTCCTTTTTAAAATCCGCAAATAAAATATTTCCATTTTTTAAAAACTTTTTGATACAAGAAATGAGAATTTTTATTGATTAAAGTTTCAATTCTGAGGTATTTTTATCTTTTGATGTGAATTCCTATGAAGAATAAAAATCACATCTCATCTTGAGTAGAGTAAACTTTTGTATACTACGGAACCAATCTGAAATTTAACCTTTAAACTTCTTTCAGAATTTTTGGATCAGAATATTTTATAACATAACACCTTTTGCATAAAGTATTAAACATTATCAATTGATTATTTTAAAGTCGCTTTGTTCCACATAAGTATATAAACACATTCATTTTTTACTAAACATAATTTTTTATATCAATAAATATAGCAAACCTATACAAATTAAGTAACATATTAATAAAAGAAAGAAATATAAGATACCTGATTCAGTGAAATGCGTTTAGCATGAAAACGATTAAGACGAAATATCAATTAATATCGGTCCTGACAAACTATTATGTATTTTCAGACATTTTATTTCTCTTAGCAAGAAAGGAAAATCGCTTGACACGAAAAGATTTCTCTTCTGAGAATGAACAAAATTCGGAAAACAACAGACGGATTGGACAGACCTACTGTATTGTCGGAAGAATTCGTCGCAGTAGACGATGATAATGTGCGTACAGCCACAATTATTGAAAAAAAAAACATTTTGGAGTTTGTTCAAACCTCAAAAAATACCATTGATGCAGATTCCGATGTCGAAAATGAAATGAATAATATTCCCACGATATCCAAAATGTGGAACGTCATGAAAAGTTGTTCAGTTATTTAGAAGCATATTCTCTCTCCAATGGTGGAATAAATAACAAAATGGATGACATCAAACAATTGGTTGACAATTTGATGCTGAAAAAGACAATGCAAAGGAAAATATCAGATTATTTTCCAAAAACTCTCAATAAATTTAAAAAAAAAAAAAACCTTGAACATTTTGTATTTAATTTCATTAAGGTCTAGTGAATGTTTTTGCGTCATTGATTTTTATTAAATACACGCATATGTACAAATCTGTGCAAATAAAAAATGTGTTATAATAAATTTAATTTTGTTGAAATATGCTTTTTCTTTTCTGCAATATCGTTTTATACGAAATTTTTTTTTATCTCGAAAAAATATTTAAGTCTCCTTTAATTTCGTGTTAAACGTTGTCACTGTAATAAAACTCTCATATAATGTTATCATAACGAACATAATGTATTTGAAGATAAATGGACAAAAAACATGTAAATTTAAAATTATTTGAATATGTTTTTCCAAAAATTTAACAATAATTAAACTACACTTGCTTTACTTAAAAAAAAAACTTTATATCAATAAGGCACACACACACACACACACACACACACACACACACACACACACACACACACACACACACACAATTCATGTCTTTTCCTGTGTTTTGAAGATCTATAGTTGCGGTAAAAATTTAATTAGATATGCATACAGATATCGTAATACGAAAAACAAAATGTATATTCATCTTGTCCAAAAGGTTTTTAAAACATAATTTTCGCTTTAAATGTGATTTATAGAGTAGAATAATTTTTACGTCCTCAATGTTTGAATTTAAATACGGTATCACATTTCTATTATTCTGTTTTGAATATAAATCTTTGTTCACAATAATTATTTTCTTCCGAACATTTTTTTCAATCAAATAATTGATAAGTCCCATTCATTGAATCGAAGTAAGAATAAAAATATTCTTTTATACCGAGAAGCAACTTCGAAGCTTTTTAAACCGTAAAGTCATACTCCATTTAGTGATGTGATTGGGTATCTTTGTAGAAATAATGGAGCTTTTTATTGTTGAGTCAAACAAAAAGAATGGAAGTAAGGAGTTAAGAGAGCACCATTCTATTTCGTGAAATTATTAGGAAATAGTTCCCATCTCTCTGCAATTGGAGAAGCTCTCAATTCTTTTTCTTGTCTATATCAAACCAACTTCTATTTTCTTTCAACCATTCCATTCTATTTTCTTATCTACAAAAGGCCGTCTCTTTGTCTGACTAAATTGTAATGTAAGGCTTCATTTTTTTTGAATCCCCGTTCTTTGTATCAAAACAGATTGGATGGGATATAACGCTTAATAAAAGCCCTCTTTATCAAAAATATTTACTATTAGTTATGGAATAGTGATTCCTGTATCAAATGCATTTTTTTCCTGCTTAGTAATCAAATAATGTATTAAAGGTTTGAGCTTTTAACCCTGCAAAATATTTATTTTTTTAAGTGCACTATTAATGAAGTAAATTCATGACTGTCACGTGATAAATACGATCACGTGTTTTCCATTGAATTCAAAACTTGTACTTGTTAAATTTTGATAAAATTTTAAATCTGATAGCTGATTACAGATGTTCAAATATTAAATTATTCACAAAGATTTTCCAAAATTAAAAAAAACCCCTCTTTTTACGTGTATTTTGAAATCATGTGCATTTTGTTTACTTATCTACGTTATTGTTGTTGACAATTTGTACTTTTTAAAAGAAAGTTTCTTCAAAAAGCAAAAGTTGGCAAAAGGAAACGCACTAGCTGGTTAGCTGGAAATATATGATTGTATTTATGATGTGATTATGACGCCACATGGATTTATTAGCCGATTGGCTGAAAACACACGATTACAGTTATCATGTGACTATGACGCTATATGAGCTTAGCTCATTAAAATGGTTTGAGCAGCCAATTTAATTAAACCCTAAACAAGTAATATAAAAAATTAAGTCAATTCCTACTTTGAATGGATGAATAGAAAGTATTTTATTAACGATTGAAAATTTGAACAATATATATATAGAGAGAGAGAGAGAGAGAGGGAGGGAGTGAACTAGTAGTAGGAATTGAAAAAAGAACGTGATTTGTCTGCATTGTTGTAACAATGCATACCCGGCTTAGCTAGTTTGGCTGAAAAACCGATTTTCAACGATAACTTTTGTCGTTGTTTTAACAGTTGCATTGTTACAACAATGGCGACAAATCTAAGTTGGCATCGAAAACTGGTAATTCATTTAAATAATTAACTGGTAATCAATGAATTAATTAACTGGTACTTAATGAATTAATGTTTGAAAAAACTGTATTGACATCAATTGTGTGTCATCCACTACAAGTTTAAAACAATTTATTTGAACTTGTTTGGATGAATAGAAAGTATTTTATTAACGATTGCAAATTTGAACAAGATATTTAAATATGTATATATGTATAAAAAAGAGTGAGCTAATAGTAGGAATTTAAAAAGTAATGATCTGAGGTCTAATAATTTGGAAAATCATCGAAATATGATAGAAAAACAAAACGATGTCAAAATAATTTTAAAACATCGATTTAAATATAAGTGTGGTTATCCATAGCTGAAAAAATACAAATATTCCTCTGCGTTCAACAAGTTGCGCTAAAATAAATAAATAAATTCTTGCATTACGTAATTTCAAATTAGATTTATCATATTAAAGTCATCATATAAAAGTTATGTTCGCTTTATTATTTCAAAAACATACAATCATTAAATGAAGAATGAAAGCAGAGAAGAGAACTAAGAAATCCATTACAGTTGATTAGTTAAATGACCCAGTAGCTAACATTGTGTAATTATAGAAATAACTGCAATATTAATTAATTAATGAAACTGAATAAACATCAGGATATAATTTATCTTTCTAAAGAAAAATGCCACGCACTATCCATTTTTCTTCGTCGGAAACTTTGTCATGAAGGTGTATTAAAATTTAAGAAGGACCCATAAAAATCATGAAAAACAGAATTTAAAAATATAGATATAAGTGAAATTTCTAAATTTCTTTTTGCAACTGAGTAGAAAATTCTTTTCAGTTGTAAGCATAGGCTTAAAAATTCGAAAGAAGCAACCATTTATTTCATTTTAATATTAAATCTATCTTAAATAATGATAATAGTTAATAATAATTTAGATAGTTAAATAATGTTTTTAGATAGTGTTAATCCATGAAACAGAGAAATTTCAGTACGAAAATTAACAAGGCTCTCCCTGAAACTATAAATAAAATGGAATTTTTTAATAAAGAATTATGAAAAAAAATTGTACTATTATACTGACAAAAATTCAATATCATTAAGAAAATGAGAAGTAAAATCGTTGACTTAGAGAAAAATCGTCTGCACAAAACTTCTGCATTTCATTCTTACTAAATAAATAAGAAATTATTTTAGGATAAAACACTTAATATTACTTCTAATTATGCGACTGTTTTAATATTTTCATAAACTTAAAATGCTATACTTTTCATTTCCAAATTTTTAACATTTGACAATTTTGAGCGTGCTTTTCTTGAACAGGTGAAACAAACACATTTGATAAAGTATTAAAAAATTCTGAAAGAATTCATTAAAATAACACACGTAATTTCAGTTAAATAAAAACAATGCTTTAAAACTGAATTTTTTTAGTTTTCTAGCACAAATATTTTCCTAAAATCACATTAATTTTCAAGATTGATAGGTTTACTTTGCAATAAATATACTGACTATTCAAACTTCTTGAACATTAAATTTATGAATTTTCCTTAAAATAACAAATTATCTTAACTAAATTTGACAGAATTGAGAAGTAGTTGAAATATTATTATTTGGATATATACATTGTTTAATATTAGTAAGAGTTATTTCTTTTTATATAAAAACTGCTTTCTTATATAATATAATTAAAAAGTTGCACCTAATATTTTCAAGTATTTTTAATAAGCGTTATCTATTTGATTATAATGAAGTCAAGTATCAGTGATTGTCTTATATTTGAAAATTATTACATTACCTTATAAAATTTAATTTTCCAATAAAATTTACGTAAAACTACATATTTTATATATTTTAAATAAAATGCTTGTGCATTGATTTAAGAAGGGTTAGTTTTTTTTATCACATTCAAAAATCATTTTTACAACTCTGATAATTTTTTCTTGAATTCTTGCTGGCTGAAAATGGACAGAAGATCCTTAGCCATTGAACAAATTAATTAAATTCCATAATTGTAAGATAGCACAAAATTATACGAAACAAAATGAAGTTAGATTTTTATCACAAAATATATATAATTCAATTAGATATTCTTTACAAATGTTAGCTTAGGAGTTATTCAAATAAATATTAGTACCGTTCTAAAGATTCCTGTCTTATGAAGATTATGTTTTAAAGATTATTCTAACGATTTATTTTACTATACGTAAAATATCTTCAATTTATTTGACCTTTAAATATTAAATATTAGTATAACAAGTATTATTTCTTGGCATTTTGAAATTGTTTAGCTAAATTAACACAAGTATATGTCTGGTAATTTTAAAAATTCTAATACGTAATTAAAAAAATACTGCACTATCTCTGCATTAATACGCCTTGGAATAAGTTCGACTTACTATACGTGTTGTTCGAAACGTAAAATTTTTATTTGGAATACGAATTATTTGGAAATTTATGAATCATTAATCAAAGGAATCCTTATTAAATAAACAGATACCAAACATTTCGCTGAAAAATACCACCATAATAAAGCTTTAATAGCATTCTCTGGAATGTTAGACCATGCAAAATTTAGGAGAAAAATGTAAAATGTATCCAGAGGAGAAAGTTGAAACAAACTTCTTTGGACAGATTCTTAGTACAGGTCAAACCTAATGATCCTTCAAGGTCCAAGCGGAGACAAGAGGAAGGAAAAATAAAGTTATCCATTATTTATAAACTTTCCTATATATTTTATTTAATGTAATGATATGTACGTTGTTTTATAATACTAAGCAATACTTCAATAATTTTATATAATTTCATCACATATTCTATATGACAATAATATATATATATATATATATATATATATCTTCATGGGAGCAGATTAATAATTCTCTTTTTATTTCTTTATTTCCTATGGAATAGTTTATTTGTTGAAATGCCTATTTGATGTACTTCCAATATCTGGGCCGGATTTAACACTTTTACCGTGGTACCAAGGTATAGTATTTCTATATAGCGTATTTAATCACTGAAAATACTAAAAACTACCATAAATCTTCAGCACTACATCTATATATTAGGTAATATTATCATACGTTTTTCGAATAATATTTCGTAACATGACTTACAAATTTTTAGATGTAGATCGAAGGATTCTTTGCTTGACATTCTCACTATTTGTAGAGATATTTAAAATGTAAAGGGGGCTTTACATCATTACTGCAGTATTTGGGCAGAAAATTCATAATGAATTTAGAAGGAAATATTAGAAAAAACATTACTTGAAAGAAAGAGTCACAAAAATTAGAATTTTATTTGGGGGGGGGCTATTATCCTTATAACATTCTCCTTTTCAT
Source organism: Trichonephila clavata (assembly GCA_019973975.1). Taxonomy (NCBI): domain Eukaryota; kingdom Metazoa; phylum Arthropoda; class Arachnida; order Araneae; family Nephilidae; genus Trichonephila; species Trichonephila clavata. Next base: position 33,834 of record BMAO01035265.1, read on the forward strand.
ATTGACTTTATCATGATAATAACAAAAATGAACTGTAGATTTTGTGTGCTGGTTTGAAAACGTAAACATTATAAGTATAATTATAAAATTAAATATTCACTATATTATTTCCTGACAAATCATCACTCCAAAAAATTTAAAGTCACTTTTAAAAAAAGACAATTAGTTCCGTGGTCCCTTTCTTTTTTTTTAAATGTTCTTCTCATTAAAGTAAAAGTATACGTACATTACCGGATACTTTGAAAACCATGTTACTTATTTTGTACATAATAAAAATTATGAAATGTTAGTATTTTTTTACGTTAGAAGTTAATATTGAAAGGAATATGTTGGTATAAAAAATCCAATGGTGCATATTGCTGAGCCATATGTAAAGTATTTTTTTAAAGTTTTTTTCTCTTTTTAATTTTATGCTTTCGAATTCCCTTCACTCTTTATTTTTAAAAATAAAGCTATATAAATAATATAGATTTCAACTAAGACTTTAAAAGTATTTTTCTAATAAGAATACTGAATTTACTTTTTTTTATGTTGTATAGTAGATATTTAGCTTGATGTTTTTTTTTCTTTTTATATTAATCGATTTTAATTTGTAATTAAATGTTCAACTTCTTTTTTACTCGCGAAATGTTACCAACTGAAACGATTACCCTTTGTACCCTTTTAGACAGTGAGCTAATTAATTCACTGAATTATTTCGAATATATTTCACAATTCTTAAATGTTTGCAATAAAGCTGTTTATTGATTTTTTTATTTCAAATAATAACAACACGGGAGAATGAGCAAAAATATAACGTTTTCTGCCATTCAAGAAAACCATTTTACTTCATTAACTAATTTTATGGTGCAAAAAATCGACAGCTACCATGTCGTATGATTGTGCGGTAATGTTAAAGATCCAAAGGGTGCCTATTTGGCTTGGGGGCTTTCGGCGAAATTAAATTCCTTGTACAATTTCGCCTCGTCTGAGTTCAGGAGCCTCCCTCTTGGGAGGGAACTGGGCGTCAAAAAAAATCCCATCATGGCAATTGGTATTCACCTATATGGTGCCAAACTAAAAAATGATATCAGCTACCTGGGAATGTACTAGGTCTGCAATGGCATTAACCAATCCTCAGCCTCATTTGAAAGAAAGAAAGAAAAAACTTCAACAGAAATAATTATTACTTCCTAGTGAAAATAGAGAATTAATTTCTGAGGAGATTAAAAAAAAAGGAATATTTTGTTTTTTGCTACAGAACGCATTTGTTCCAAATAAGGAACAGCATTTTTTAAAGAAAAATTAGCGAGAATTTAATCGTAATATCGTTTTATGTGATTTCTTTTTTAAAAAATTAAGATGATAACTATTATCAGTTACGACAGTTAATGTAATACATATTTCATTGAATTCATTCATAAATTATACTTTCACAAAATTTACGGAATATATATGTAAAAATTAAAATTTAGTAATAATGAAAATGCAGTTGTTTTTGTATCATATACAGATACACTGTGCTATATGAAAAATTTACAGTAATAATAGAGCATACATTAAAAAAATATAAGATTAATTCAAACTTTTCTTTATTTTTATGGTTGATTTGTGTGTAAAGTGAACTTAACTAATTCTCAAAAAGAATGCCTAGTCCTGTAATGGAAGAAAAATATCTGTAGTATAATAACACAATTTTATGTCGTAATATCTATGCTTTGTTCTAGAAAAGGAATATGTTTTTGAATATTTACATTCGATATGAACAAAAGAAATAATTGATTTTGTTTTTTCATGTTTTTCATTTGTTTTCATATATATATATACAGGGTATTGCCGAATTCGACTGATAAATTCAGAGTAATGATATTAGGCAGCATATAGACGACAAATCACCATAGAACATGGGGTTACAAACCATGTTTAGTCGGGGTAAATTGCGATAATAGTAACCATCAGGAGGACGATGAGCCAGATGAGGGGAGTGGCGAAACGAATACGGGGATTCGGAGCGTCGTGGTAGGGTTAAAGAAAACTGCAGGTATGCAAATTTCCTACTCATCCTCCTGGAGTTGCTGCAGGGAGTACCGGTCACTGCGTACCAGAATGTGTGGTACATGCACGATGGTGCACTAGCATATTTTTCGATTGCATTGCGTAATCATCTCCATACTACATATTCTGGGACTTGTGGTTTGGCCTCCCCGTTTCCTGGACCTCAATCTCTTTGATTTCTTCATCTTTGGCCACCTGAAATCTTTTGTATATGAGATGCCGGTGTCTACAGTGGAGGATCTCACTGCGTGAATCATCGTCGTTTCAGCAGCCAAGATTTGTCTGAACGTGTCCGACAATCTACTTTGAAAATAGGATTAAAAGTAAAATTTGGAAACATTTCACAGTATCATAAAAATATTTTTAAAATTAAATCTGAAGTTAAATATAAAAATTTTGAAACGAATGGTGGATTATATAAATGAGAAGTACATTTCTTCTGTTCAAATACAACACACCTAGAGATTAAACTATTTTTCAACATTATAAATAGTTAAAAGTTATGTTTAAATTACCGCCTTTAAAATAGGTTAAATTATTTTAACTTCTAACAAAGGTCTCTTTCGTAATTTTTAATTGTTTAGTTTATGTTATCTTAACTTTTCAGTTTTCCAACCTTGAAACTGTCATATCCGTTTTGACTTAAAATGATAAATTGTAAAGCAGAAATATTTTACGTTATTTTCATTACTTCTAAGTAGATAATGGAAAAATTAAGATAAAATTTTGTATAAAAATGAATTCTTGCCCTAAAAATAATAGGTTTATGTTATTTTACTTATGTTGTGTCAGAAAATTAATTAAATAGGTAGACATAATCCAGAAAAATAATAGATGCAGCCTTGGAATTTATAGAGTACCATTTGTACATCTTTAGTTTTTAAAAATTCTTTGGGGTTCAACTGGTAAAATAAATGAATAATAATAATTAAATTTTAATTTCTTAGAATTGCAGTCAAAGTTTCAATCTAGATTTGTACGGGTTGTTAAAATATTCCTAAAATTATCCTTTTAATTTAAAAGTGAATATGGAATATATTTAAAATTACATTTTCATTAGCTAAAGATATTTTGAATAAAAAAGGAGTGCTTTCTACTCTTATTTTTCAATACAGCTGTCAAGATTTTATAATTAATTTTTCAAACTTACTCCAGTTTGAAACAATAGAGCAGCTTATTGTAATATCCGACTCTCTTTCGCTATGCTTAGGTTCACTTTTATATTTCTAAAACTAATCTTGTTAGAAGATGTTAAATAATGTTAAGTAATCTTTAACAGAACTCTTTCTTTCTAAAAAGTACTGATCATAACGACAATTTTTTGGAATTAGGTTTTGAAATTTTTTATACATTAATACATTATACATAATAAATACATTATACAGAATAAATGAAAAAAAAAGATTTGCATTCAGATTTTTGTCTTTAATTCAATATAAGTAATGGAATATAATTTTATTTATATCTTTATTCAATGTAATTTTCGTTTTCTTGGAAGTTAAAAAAAATATCTGCTCCATATTTTCTTTCGGTGAAATTGAATTAATATTTTTCGAAATTTTCTCCTTGGCAACAATTTTCCAAAGAAAATAAATGCATCATAGGTGTTTATTTGTTAGTGCCTTTTTAAAATTTGAAACTATTTTCAAGAAATTTTAAAATTGAAAGTATTTATAATTAAAAAAAAACTATTCAATATGTAGACAATAAATAGTAGTAAATAATATTGATTAATTAATCTTTTAAGAGCATTTAATTTTACATATTAACCGAGTACCAGTACGAAACATAGTGATATGTATATGAAATATATTATTCAGATTGTCATTTAAGCTTTTTTATAACTGCAAATATATAAAGAATTTAATATGCTTATTATTTATTGATATTTACTAATAAAATTTTATCTTGATTCATTGAAAATATTTGCATTAAATTATCTTTCAATTCGTCTAAATTTGAATATTTCATTTTAAGAGCTTAAGCATTTTATTTTATCAGTCTTCCCAAACAAATAGTCCTCACACATTTTGAAAGTTTATAAGAATTACACTAATATTCCCCCCCCCCTTTTCCATACAGAGAAGTTTAACTATTCAAGAAAACTTGCAAAATACCTTTCATAAGTATACTTCTTCACTAACTCTTAAGAAATATTTATAGTTACTTGAATACTTGAGAGCCAATAATATAATAAATTGTTTTTGAAATGTATTTTAAAGTTCATTATTTATAAGGAACGATAGAAAATTCTTTCAAAAATAAGAATCTAAGAATACAGTTTGTCCCAAAATTTCAAATAGGATAAAAAATTCATTTCAAATTCAAAGAAAGAATAATATGACAGTCAAATCTGATCAAGCAACATCTCAACTCAATTGAAATGAAAATAAATGAGGAATTCGAATAGTCTTACTATTGTAAAACTAATCCGATTTTTAAAATTTATTCATGGTTAAAAGCTCAACATTTTCATTTCTATTCCGCTATGTATTAAGTTCACTTTCTGAATAACTTCCTGTGTGTGTGTGTGTGATGATGAAACTCTTTCTTCATAACACATGAAAAAGGAACCAAAAACTATTCTTCGTTTGAGAAATTCGAAATAGGCTTAACGAAACGCCGATCAATAGAGTAAGTATGAAATTGGAAATATGAAAAAGCGAATTTTTATTGTGAAATGATTGGGAAGGAAAGAGGTGAGGAAAATTTGCATATTCACAAAATCTTAAAGGATGAAGGATATATTTTTTTAAAAAAAAGGCATTTTCTGTATATTTTCTCCTTTTTTGGAGCGTTATATGGTTATCCTTCGTTGTGTGTAAATAACTCAATTCCTCCCGAATCAAATTATAAGAAATATCCAACAGTGCAGCAAATTTTTCTTTCATTTTCGTATGCTAAATGTGTACTTTCTTTTTAAAAAAAGAGAAACTTGTGTGTAATCTAACAAAACCTTTCCGAGTTATTTTATTTCACAACAACAAAAAATAATTTGTTACAAAAATTACTTGAAAATTTATGTTAAAAGAAAATATGCACTCTTCATCTGTCTTAACAATTTTTAAAACAAAAAAAAAGTACTCGTAGAATGTTAAATAAAACAAATATTAAAATGTTAATTAAGGATTTTTGTCCTTTTGTGCAGGTATTAATTTTCTCTTTATTTCACAAAAATAGCAAACAAAATGTTCATTATTAAAATTTCATTCAAAAGCATTAAATTTTAAATAATTTCTTCAAAGTGAATACCACTAAATTAATACGCTCGAAACATTTTTACAGGAGAAACATACAGTTTTAAGGCAAAAACAAACATTCCCCTGGTTCATAGAAGTTACAATATTTTGAATCTGTAACCAGAATTTTCAATTAACTGCTATTTCATATTTTATCACAAACTTTCATGGTAGCTCTTTAAAATTAAATTTATTTCAAAGAAAAATAATTAACTCAAAAAAATTTATTATTGAATCGTAATCCATCAACCCTAAGAGATCATGGAAAAATTTGTAAAGCTCGTTGAAATCCTTTCACTTTTAAATTTTTTTGCAACTCTTTTCAACATCAAGTATCTCTTCTTCCTGTAGGAGAGATACTTCACTAAATATTAAAAGTGACACTTTCCCTTTAGAATTTTTCTCGTATTAAATGAATTAACTTTTAATAAAAGAATCGTTCTAGTCCCTGCCAATAACATTTCAACGTTAACCTTTATCTGCAGTAGTTTTTTTTTTCATATATAATATGATTGATAAACCTGAAGTTTCCCAGGGATATGATCAATAAAAATAATTTATAGCTCTTCTTCTAAGAAATATGATTCTTATTCGTTTTTATCAATGAAAGTACTTCTTCTATCCTCCACTAGAGACCTTTATTCATTACTTCAAAGGCAATGGATCATTTAAGAAGCGATATTGTCTTTTCATTTATCATTTGCTGCTAGTGATCTTTGTAAAGTTCAGCAAGCGAAATAGTTTATTTTAGTTATTTTTTTTATCTCATTTATGAGTGATTTCTAGGAAAGGGATACAAAAAGTTTTCTTATAAATTCTGATAAATGTTCTTAAGTTTATCTTGTTCTCTGATAATAGGTATTATTTTATCCGAGTATTAGTATTGAGAACTAAGAGAATAATATATCACCTTAAACTTAAATATGTGATAGAGATAAAGTAGTGCAATACTAATTGAATTTAAAACATTTATTTATTAGGAGGACACTATCTGTGATCTGTCACTGATAATGAGATTGTAATCAGGTAATAGTGCCCCTGATTTGTGATGCGAATTCTAAATAAATGCTTTTAAAGATCAAAGCGTGTTAAGCTTATAGAACTTTCGTTTGTTTGAGCAAATGTTTCCTGATTTACGAGTTAAAACGATTAAAAGAGAATAAATTACGAGTGAGGAAATCTTCAATTTGCGAAGTATGGAAAAGAGTATTTCAAATTGGCGGATAAAAATATTTATCATTTTAAACCCCTTACATAATTAAATACATTAAAAATATACATATATAAAGTTTTTTCAATAAACGTGTTTAAGGGAAGACATTGAACATTTTTAAATAATCTCTAATTTATATTGCGATGATGTAATCTGTTTAAAAAACTATACTAAATTATTCGAAATTCCGAACAATTGAAGTCTGAAAATTAGTTACATATCAATAGAGCTAAAATTTAACATTCAGATGTTTTGGAAATTGATCAAATGTGTAGTATATTTTAAGAATTTACTCACTCTTCCCAGTGTTATAATTTTTACGAAATTGAAGATAATAGAATCGATAATAAATCTCTGGATAAAATTTACATATTTCTTCTGTTTAATTGTCTTCCTTTTAAATATTTTAAATCTGTTAACGCTTTACATTCTAAATGAGCATAGTTCTAAAACTAATCCTTTTACATTACAAATATCGAGGCACATACTATCGAATGCCAAATTCACCAGAAATGGTAATAAAAATATTCAAAGATGATAGTTAATATTTTTCGCCTTTTTGATGTGTAACATCTTTCCTCTCGGTTGCTGTATATTTGTGGCAGTGATTTCGTGAAAAGGGACGGAAATGCGTAACAGAAAACCGGGGAAGCACGTGGTGGTGTCGATCGACTTGGCCTGTCCTCCCCCTTTAATAGTTTTTTTTACTAAGGATGACCTTTTTTGGTCAGGGGAGGGCTAACACACTAAAATATCAATCCCTATGCTAGTCCTATGGTGCCATTTATTGGATGATATAGGGTTGATATTAGGGGGATCGATAATTCTACCTGTTTGGTTAGGAAGTACAAGGACTCGACACCCCTAGGTGCTCCTGGACAGCCTTTTGCCAATAGCTCGACACCTGAACCTCTCAATTTATTCGGACCTAGCTCATTCGATCTCTCTGCTTCCATTGCATATTCTCACTGAATTTCGTGCTCATAGGGTTATTCCTTGTATTTTATTTCAACGCCTTAAACTTTTAAAAACTTATTAAACTTTTTTAAATCTGTAATATTTTGAAATGTATTTGAGTCTCTGCTTTGAGATTTGAACCACAGGTTCCCCTAGGCAAGGCCCATCCATTTATCTACTTAGCCCTTTTTTGGTAGGTCTAGGAGAGCTCCAGCACTAAAATATCCCATGTTATTCCTGTGGGGTTGGGTAAAAATTTTGCCCCCTTTGGAATTGAGCTAGGGTCTTGATATTCGGAGGTTCGAAAGTATTACGTCATATCATGAGATATACGATACGATGATGAGATAAGATGCCCCACTACTATTTTATTTAACAATTTTAAACTTTTTAAAATCGCAATAACTCTGAGGTTTTTTTGACGTCACACTCGAAATATTCACAGCCCATCCATGTGACCTATCTGACAAGGTTTTCAACTAGCTACTACACCATAGTTATCACAAATCTCCGCTCTTCCCCAAATTGAACAAGAATAATTTTTTTGGATAAAAAATTGCATTACTCCTTGTGTTAATTAAATAAAATTTGCATTAAAGATATAATTATTCGGTAGAAAATTATTTTCAATCATAGCCGATTAATTTTTTTCAGGATTTAAGTTACTATTGCGTATTTACCACAATAACATGTCAGATGTTACACATCACATGCGACTACTGTAAGACTCGTTTCTTTTTTTAGTCAAAAAGAAAATGGTTTTCTTGATCTTTGGAAAGCTTTAAATTGTGATTACTAACTGATGAGAAATGGAAATTTCCAAAAAGTTAAAAAATGTAAGACTTATGATGTATAAAATAAATACTGTTTTTGTAACCAAAGAATTGGATGAAATGAAATTTAGAAAAGTTTCTACAATAATAACAAGCACCCAATACATTTTTGAATAAATCATATTTATGATAATTATATCTTAACATTTTTCATTAAAGACGTTCCTGGATAGGGCTACACTAAAAATGCAACTATCAAATAAAAAGATTTTAACATTAAGGTCGCATTCTGACTTAACACGTATCGTATATTGCGGCGTATAACGCGCCCTTTTAACACAAAAAAAATAAGATTGAAATTTACGAGGGCGCATTATACGCCGGATATAAAAATGATAGCTTTAAAAATGTAGTAAAGAAGACATTAAAAAAATTATATTTCTACATATATTTAAATTTCGTCTATTTAAAGGAAATGAACAATACCTAATGAACTTTCATTGTTGAATAACATTGAATTTCGCCATATTTGTCTTCCATCATACCTTCTGGAACATCATCGAATTCTGCTTCAGCTTCACCATCACTGTTACTCTGATACATAAATAAACAATTAACTTCCCTTTTACATCCATATTGCTAAGATATTGTACATTTTTAAAGGACTTTTGAAATGCGCCAAATTTAAGTACTGTCGTGGCCCAGTCCTATCTTGGACTGGGTTCACATTGCCCGGCGCGTCTCTAGGTGTGGAATGAAACATATTATCACCAACGAAAGCCATAATTACAAATATTTATTAACAACACACAAATACAATTAACAAGTCACACTACAAGTAGAAACCCTGGAGTGATTATTCAATTCCCTAGATTAATCCTGATACACAACTCTAACATTCAATTCTAACCTTTAAATCTAATATTCCCTACTAAGTGATCTCAGCTATCAGAATTGACAAAGGAGACGAACGCTTACTAACGTCAGGTCGGTACTAACTCTAATCCCTTCGATTACTTCAATGGTTAACAATATCAATTACTATCTAATACGCGCTAAGCTCGCTGGAGAGATCAATAGACGATACTTACAACTAGTTTGGCAATTCCTTCTCCTACTGCTTTCTTACTAAATCTAGACTTTAAATAGTCGAATTCATTAGCATATCACTATCTCGTGTTTTTCCCGAGGAGGCTGTGAAATAGAATAATTGCTGGCCCCAAAGTTACCCAAGAGGATTAATGGAAAATTGACGCGGATAGACCCGTCACAGTACTTATTTCATGCTTTTCTTATTCACCCACTCAGGGACGGCTAAGACTTCTTGAGACCCTGGGCCTCTACTTAAAAGTAGGCTTTTACACAAAAACAGGCCCTGGGGCCCTACACAGATGTAGGCCCCACTTATGACCCTTAAGAGTAGACAGCATATAGCATACGTTGTCAAATACTCGTACAAACAATAACCCGAAACAAATAAATGTGCACGTCTTAAATAGCACGAGCTGGCTCTACCGACTGCCGCCTTTTGTCTGAATGAGTAATGATGGTGTATGGTGTAGGCCTAGTCTTGTATGTGGCATCACATGTAGTCAGTTGACATGTTGTCCGAAATTCCCAGTTTTTAGGAAAAAACAACCGGAAATAACATTTCATCTTTGAAATTATTTGAATTATGATCTTATTAAGATTGAGTCAAGAGCAGGATGAGGCCCCTATTGCGACCGAGACATGCCTTAAGACGCGTGCGCGCGTGTCCATGCACCTACTCATTAATTTTAGATTGACATGACGCATTTGACTTTTTGTCAATTATTTTTAACCTTCTAACATCCAGATACTCTTTCTAAAACCCATTTTTCTTGTTCTTTAGTGTCTTAGCTATCAATGCATACCATTGTTCAAAAGCCTTGTAAAATACTTCGAATAATTGACTTCAAAAATTAAAGCATTGCAAGAGTACACTTTAAGTTTCTTCGTAAAAAAAATTGCGCGTTAAGCGGCGAATACAATTAAAAAAATACAGTTTGAAAGTATAGATTCGTTGAATGTAATAATAAAAGAATGCAATAATAAAAGAATTATAATGTTTCTTATATATATATATATTTCTTCATTTACGTATTTTCATGTTTGTCATACATTTCCTATTTTACCACGGGTATAGCAATGCTAAATATTTTTTGTGTCTTGTATTTAACAATGAAAATTATGATATATAATCAAGTCTATGTTTTATATTCCCACTAACATATATTAAAACTGAATATTTTTCATATCTGAAACCGTTTTCGAAGTTTTGGTCATGATCTCTAGTAATAAAAGAAGACGAGGCTGAAAATAATTCACTGAATAATCAAAATACACAAATAAATAATCAAAAAAGAACAAATGACTGTTATTTGTTATAGATGGTGTGTTTGAGAAGAATGAAGATCGAATTTACAAATCGAAATAATGGTTGGGAGCAATAAGAAAATTTAATATATAAAATCTAAACTAAGAAGACTGTTCATTACACATCAATATTATTGAATATCTATCATTTTCACAAATTTTACTGGCGTAGTTGGTATATGCAATTTATTGTTTTTCAAAAGACTTTTTCAAAATTATAAAGGCAAGTGATAGTGAAAATTTAAAATGATTTATGGATATTATTAACTATTCTTATTACAAACACAATTTGGAAGTTTTAAAATTCCTTAAAAGCATGACGTTCGCACATCATGTTAGAAATAAATCAAAATTAAACATTTTCAAGATCAAGAACACATATATTTATTTGACTTTTAAAAAAATCAGGAAGCGAAAAAAGCTTCAAAAATTTAATATAATAAAGGCTTTTTTTCATATGTGTCTTTCAACTATACAAGTACCAAATAAAGCAACAAAAAGCAGTTGGAGATCTTAAGCGATAATTTTTATTCTTAATTCTAGATTCTAAGCGTACATTAAATATTGTTAAAATGATGCATAGATTGAAATATTAATAATATAATTTGGATTATTTTTCTGTTACATATTAATCAAAGATTTGGTGGAAAAATTATTTTAGGGGGAGAGGATTGGAAGTAATCTCATTACAAAAAAGTATACTAATACAATTAATTTTAATTAGTATAATAATAGCTAGTTCTTATAATTATGCAGAACTAATTTATACATTACAATATTAATTTATTTATACATACAATTATTTTATGTTTTTCATCATACATAATAAAATTTCATATGATTAGGAAATACTTCGAAACGAAATTAATTATATTAGTTTCATCTCAGTATCTTCCATGAATAGTTCGTGGGTGTAGATTGTTTGTAATAAAATAATATCTTCAACATTCATGTTTATCTTTAAAATACCATTACTTTCTACATATCCTAGAAGATCTTAATTAATATGCTTCAAAAATGCAAAATGGATTATTTGAGAACAGATCTCTTAATTTTGAGCTACGGTCATATGATATGGTATTTCCTCCAAATGTTTATTCTGTATCACGTGAGTACTTTGAAAATTAAATCAATTTAGCTTGTAGTGACATTCATTATTCGTATAAAGGTTTTCGAAAAAATCAGAGCTCTGACTTGCAATTAGACTTGAATATCGTTGATCACAAGGCCCGCGATCTTAACCATTTAATTGCCTCTCAATATCAATTATTGCTCTTTTTACAAAAGATTCATCAAGGTAAAGGTATTACGTGTTATATGTAATAAACTATATACTTTTCCCTGTATGTAAAAATTGAAGTATTTATATCGGTGAAGGATGTGGACTGTGTGATGCATAGTTTTTCCTCCCACATACATGGCAGAAACACGTGCCCAGCTCTTGTCAGTCACCAATAGCCATCGGGTTGCTTTGAGTGCGAAGCGTTATAATAAACTCTCACTCATTCACCCTACTCATGATATAGTTAAGATATCAAACTACCCTAAAATTGTAAATTATGCCAAAAATTGACAAATTTTTTTATGATTTCATTTTATAGGCTATCTTTTTAGCTGTATAAAAATACCAAGTTTATTATTTTATGTTCACTAGAACAAAAACTACAAGTGTTTTAGTAAAAGCAGATGCCATTACTTTAAGCAAGATATGTCATACTTTAAAACGCGTTTTACTCGAAATGTGTTTTTTTAAATGCTCAAATGGGGACAGCGATTGCTCAAAAAGTTTTGAAAATAATGAACTGAAATTTTGTGTGTATGTTCTGTATAATAGTAGAAGTGTTTTAATCTTCAGATTTATCAAATACTGCTTTATTTCAAAGTTTACAGCCCCTTATGTTAATATAATCACTATCTCTTATCCTAAAAGTCAATTCAAAAATGAATAACATAGCAACAAATCAGAATTGAAAAATTAAAAATTTGTTCACAAACTTTTGGTACAGAATGGGCCCCGTTTATGTTGTTTTTTGTAAATTTTTACCAATTCTTTTCCACATTTTAGAAATTTTTTTTATCTTCTTAATTTTAGCATATTATTCTTAAAATGTACTAAGCAAATCTAAAAACCACAAAAAAATCCCCATTTCTCCAATTATTTTTAAAAAAAAAGTTGTCGCAAGTAGTCGGATACCTTAATATGATATGTGTTGCTGTAATTTTAATAAGAAAAAAACTGGGGAAAAATAGGGAGAATCATCTAAATAAAAATTTCCAATAAGCTATTTTTCTCCTTGTGAAATATAGAACTGAGGTAGGAAATGAGAATGACTGACAGATTCCAAATATGAATCCCAATTTTACCAAAGATCCTTACAAGCAAACATTTTTGCGAATTGAATGTTACAGGATTTATATGGTGTGTTGTGGCAATATGCAGAGCCAGATACCATTTTATAGATCACGCTGTTTAAAATTGTATGTCTTGTTATCGATAATCTATTGAAACATTAACTAAACCTGTTTAGTGATACACAAAGAAACTGATTCTTTTTAAAACTTTATAGGAAGCCTGGACGTTTTGGAACAAATATTCACTACACTACTGTGTTTGGTTTGGTACAACTGTAAAGTCACTGGTAATAAATAACTGATAACTTTTCTTTCCAAAGATTAATTAGAAACGTTATGGGGGGGGGGGTATAGTTCACGTGAAAACACGATTGGAACACTTAATATCTTTAAATTTTTCTTCTTTAATTCAATTATTATAGTGATCAAATTTTAATTCTACAGAGAGTTCTTGACAATATGTTTTCTTGGATATAACAACAACAGCAACAACAAAATTTAATTTAAAGGCAACTGAAAATGAAAACATTCAATTCTTTTAAAAACAAACTAAACAAGCAATATACGCGAATAACATTACAAACAAATATTTTACGTTAATGAGTTAATGAGTTACAAACGTTAATGAGTTTTGTGAACCTAGTGAATCCAACCCTTTTATTGAGGGCATTAGGTAACTGTCGCAATATTGACAAACTTCCAAACATTAAATTTATATTTATTGCCCAGATTTTTCTCCTCTTTGAATTTAATGTTTTGTAAACTCTCAGTTGAAACAAAAGAAGAGTTATAAGAACTTAAAGGCTGGAACACAAATTTTATATAATAAATAAAAAAATATAAAACTCCTGGAATACAAATTTAAATTTGTGAAAGAATGTTGGATTCAGTGCAAATATTTAAATCCTTAGAAACATTTCTGTTTTAAATCCCTGGACTGTTTTTCAAATATGTTGTGTTACAAAATAAGAAGCATTGTTGATCTTAAATAAATTTATTGCTTTAATAAGAATAACCATTGCTTTTAATGGAAAAGCTGTTCACTGGATTTGTTTAAGAAATTATTATTGAAACTACAGTAACTTAAATTGAAGAATATGTAGCACTAACTGCTGTAGAAATTTATCACGTTCATTTTAGTTATGGAAGAGAACAAAAATTCTCCTGGGTCGTTTTGATATATTCTATTGCCTTAACAATATGAGTATAAAAATGTTTAAAACAGAGAATTTTACTGTTATACTTTTCTTTTCAATAAATTTTTAGTGCAATGATATATGATCTACGTGAATAAAATGCATTTTCAAATCATTTCAATCTTTTTTTTTTGACTAAAAAAACATAAATATTTTAAAAATGGTAGATTAGGTACTTGATGCCATTATCGTGGAATTATTTACAATGATAAACACTTATTTTTTAAAGAAAGAAAAGAGAACAAGAAAGCATGACTCAAAATAAGTATTAAGGGTGAATTTTTAGAAATAATTAGGATTAAAATTTTATAGTTAGAATTTTTAATTCAATAATATATTAATGAAAAGGATTTAGGAATAAGTGAGCGGAAGACATTAAGAGATAAATTTAGGACAGTAAAATTCAAAAACATGAAAATAAGCATTTTATTTTTAAAAATGCATTTATTAAAGAGAAATAATAACCGTTATATATATATATATATATATATACTTTATAGAAGTTTAAAACATATCTTGCAATGATTTAAGTTGTAACAATAATTGAAATGGGCATATTATAAAATTGAATTTTTTGTCTCTTATTTTAAAAAAAGAATAATGCAATGCAAATTTTTGTCTGTTGACGAATTATAGAAACTTGGAATTAATGCATGGACAAGTTTATCGTTTTTATGTTTGTTGTTATCTAAAAATTTGAATCTAAAGAATCTAGTTAAGGAAATTAAAAAGAAACAAGTGTAGTTTCTCAACTATCTATTATTATGCCAAAACAATTACATTAGAATTTTTGTGAGAAAAATCCATCAGCAGTTCTTTATACGAGAATAAATATATTACATAATTATAGTTTTGTTAGATGATTTTAATGAAAACATATAACTATATTTATATGATTTTTAATTATATTAATTTTTAGGTCTAGATCTATTTTTTTAAAAAAAATTTTCGATTGGATTTTTGCTTTTAGAGTAACTTTTAAAATAAATAGCTTAAGGAAAGTTCATCATTTGAAGAACAAACATTATTATAAAACTGTTGTGTATTTAACATTATAGAAGTTTGCAAGTATATTTCTTTGATGATTAAATTGATAATACAAAAAAAAGTAAAAATTAATTGAGAAATGTCCCAGACCTTTCTCCTAACAACATTTTTCAATCTAATCAATTTTTAATACTCTGATATTTTTTTCACAACAATTTCTCAATCTTCAACAACAAAAAATGATGCATGAAAAAAAAAGTGAACTCACTCGCTGCATTCGATTCCTCCAAGAAATGTAGAATAAAGAACACGATAATGAAAACTGTCCGTATCCACATTCTTTTCAATCAATCAAAAACAAAAGCACCAGCGAAGCGCGATGAATCTCTCTTTTTACCTTTCCACACCCTCAGGAGTCAAGTCCAAAAACAATAAGATGACGAATTTATGTACAATGGAGGAGGTAAAGAGTGAAAGTGATGCTATTTAAACCATCAGCGGATCATGTGGGCGGTTTGACCTAATAACACACTTTCACTTTCATCAACATTGAAAGAATAAAAAGTAACGCGAATGTTTGTTTTGATAGGCGACTTTTGTTTTTTACAGTTGTGGATGCGGTCTCCAGGGTCGCCGCTCTTTGGGCAGGGCGGGGGCCCACGGTCGACCACCGAGGTCACCGCCAGGGAGCAAAGAGTGACCTTGCCACAATGCCCTTTTGAGGGTCAATAGCTTCTTTAGGATGACGGTGGTGTTTGCTCGATTTGTATTTATCTAACGGTATGATAGGTATTACGAGAAGTCCTTCGAGGTGTGAATCAATTCCGTTGTTTTTTATTACTCACCCGGATGAATCGAATGTCCCTTGGAACTCGTATGGCATTGAAGCTTTATCGGAAGATGAGAAATATTTTAGCCTTAAAGCTGCTCCTTGCTGTGGTAATAGTGAAAGTTTCGACATAGAGATTATATTTTTTATTGGCAACTTGATATGTCATATGAAGGTTTTGTGGAAGGTTTGAAAAACATTACTACGTAAAATTTATGACAGAATGTTTAGTAATTGCTGTATCAGTCATACTTAAATTACAGTGTGCCAAATCCAATTCCTTCTGACTGGACTTATAGAAAAAAAAGTGGTAAATTTGGAAGATTTTGAGGAAAACCGTTCAGATAATAGCTTCATAAAATATATCTGAACTTCTCAGGACTTTCAGCGAAGCACTTTCTTACATGTTTTACTTAAAATTTTTTCCATTATGGAAATTTTTTAATGATCTAAACAGGTGGAAATCTTTGATTTGGAGAATATGGTAGATGAGGTAGAATATATAAATTGACCTCTTACATCCTTTGTTGAATTTTCAATGACACAAGAGGCCACGTAGTGTCTTGGCGAAACACGATACCCTTCCCTTTCACTATTTCATAACGTTTTTGAACAAATGGTATCTTTAATTTGTCTAATCGGGAGCAATACTTCTCTGAATTTGTGATCAAGTTGTTTTGTTGAAACTTAAAATGCTCCAATCCCAAAGGACACAGAACATGAGCCTCTTCAAATGAAGACCGACTTTTCGGTTGGCTAAAAATGGTTCATTCCTCTTTCCCCAAGACATTTTCATTCAGCATTATTATGAAGGATCCCTTTTCATCCTCCGTCTTTACTTACTTTAAAAAGCGTGTTTCCTCTTTACCTTGATAGATCGAGTCATAATCATGCGATTCATCAGATTTTTCTCCGATTAATCGTGGGGAACC
This sequence comes from Trichonephila clavata, assembly GCA_019973975.1. Lineage (NCBI taxonomy): Eukaryota > Metazoa > Arthropoda > Arachnida > Araneae > Nephilidae > Trichonephila > Trichonephila clavata. The sequence continues at coordinate 50,743 of BMAO01035265.1, forward strand.
CAAACTTTAAAACAACCAAGCTATGTAGCTAGTTCTTACAAAATGCTCATGGATGGTGGATTTTGATATTATTTTTTACCAGTGTTTCAATCTGATCCTCACCTGTTGTGAAGGGTCTACCTAGATCAGTGGTGCAACACCTTTTTAATTTGGGTCCCCCTGCAAAGTCAAATTTTTGGCCCACAAGTTAGATTTTACAAAGGGTAGACACTTAGCGGCAGTCAGGCTTGCCCCCCCCCCCGCGATGCGGGTGGCGGATGTATGTTACGGGGGTTTCGAGGATGTACATTACGCCTCTGAGCTAGGTGTTCTTGATTTTCAAAGTTGAAATGACAAGTTTTAAACTCAGCAAACTACTTTCCCATTCTATCAGCTACAATATTTTCGCCATCAACAGTGCATATCTTTTGTCATTTGCATGGCATTTTGTCTTTCTGGTAAAAGAAAAGCATTCAATGCTTATTGTACACTTTTTTGTTTCCTTTTTTTGTTTCTATATTTAAGGAGAATAAAACTGACAACAATTAAAGTATCGTAACTTCACTCTTTCCAAACATGCTTGAAGTACCGCATACTTTCACACTATGTACGATGTCATTTATTTTCATTCATTCTTGTGCACTCAGTTCTGTCTTTATTCCATCCACGAAAAATCGATATAAAAAATCCGGATAACTCAATGCACATCTCATGCATATGGACATTAAAAAAAATTTAAATGCTGAATTCACATACATACAAATTACAGCAAAACTACTGCAAAACTTCTCCTGATTTATTTAGTTTGTGCAATAAGCATGTCACCATCACACATATTTGCATCACATTTGCACAAGATGCCAGAATGGATAAATAATGTAACGATACATAACAAATGTTATGGCATGGGCAATATAATCATAGTAACAAATAATTTAATGTAGAAAAATTGCATCTCTTACTTTCAACTGGTTTTAACTACCGTATATTTTAAATCATATGTATATTTTTACTTTGAGAAATATGGAGAGTAAATAATGAACCAAAAGTAATTTACTAAATTTAATAAAATTTTCTTTTCCAAATATCAGTCCTCAAATTTGAGATGCATCTTATTGTTCAGTGCGTTCTTTAGTTCAAAAACTGTCATATATAATTTTTAATAAAATATCGTATTGTTTGTCATTGACTGATTATCAGTCTCGATCCAGCATATAGACCAATTATTATTATTGCTTTTTATATTATTTGTGAGAATAAAACATGTTTTTCTCGTATTTCTTTGCAGCTTCCATACATTTAAAAACATGAGTAACTTAAAAAATGATGAGTTGTTAAATCCATGTAATCTTTTAATTTGACATGTTTATTGAATATAAATTCTCAACTTACAGATGCCTTACATTTTTAAATTCATAATACAATTCATGTTTCCAAATGATATTGTTTGGAGAAATGTGCTTTTGTGAGCACAACTCTGTTTTAACAGAAATATCCATAAGCATTGTAAAACTAACCCATTGCTCTCGAGGAATCCAGAGTTCAGCCATTTAAAATTTATCTTTAAACTTGAGGTCTCCACTATGAAGACAATGTAAACAAATTTAGGTTCATAGAATAAGGACAAAAATAAGCTGTAATAACTTCAAGTATTTGGTTAGAAAATTACAAATGATATCAGTTAAGGAAAGTTTTGTGTTTTTTTCTTTTTATACATTTTTTAAAATAAAAAATCATACTTCCAATGCAAATGTTTAAACATACTGAAAACATGTGCTTTCTCTTTAACCAGACTGAGTCACAGTAAGGCGTGGTAGGGTACAGCTAGTAAACTAATAAAACTATATAATTAATTAAATTACTGCATTCAATTAAGTAATATTTTAACTCTAACATAATTAATCATATAATCCTCATGTAAATATGAGGCGTAATGAAAAATGGTAAAATGTAATAGAACGAAAAAAAAATTGAGTGAGTGAATGAGAGTTACATGAACGTTGCACTGTATATAAAGATGCACGAGGGCTTTGAAAAATAATGGAAGTTGTACATTACAGATTAGATGTCGGATTCTTGTTTTTCACATGTCAAATTCTTTCTTTCCGTTTTAATATATTATTTAACTTATTAATTTCTGAGTTTTATTTTAAAAATATAAAGCACCAATAACAACATTAATTCATGTTTTCAAATGTCTTTAATAAATTTACAGTTTGTGTAATTGTTTGACAGGAAAAAAAGCCCCTACCTTATTACCTTTTTCTTTAACAACTTTATACGTGCCTCTTTTTTAATCATCTGGATGTAAAACAATATAAAATCCATTTTACAATTTATTTTAATAGCAATTATCCCATATGCTTTCAAAATTCTTTTCATCATTGCGCAAATTTTTAAGAAGGAGTTTCGTATCTGATAATGTGTTTGTGATTTGGAAAACTTAAGTAACACAGCTATTGATTTGAAAAGTACTTTATATATTAATGTAGAGCCCTTAAATAATCAAGAGCTTAAGAATTCTTTAAATTGTCGCCTTTTCATGACTTATAGCCTACGTTCTAGACTAGAGAATTCGTCATCCAAAGCATACACAGACAGCAAAATACAGTATTCAAAAGAAAATGCAATACGTCACTCATTCTAAATTTGTAGTTATGTCATTGTAAGAATACCTTTTTCGATGAAATATGGTCGATTATTTTTATATATCTTTGTAACTGATGGAAAATATTGGGTTACCCAAATAATATGCTTGGGGAATTTTAAATTACATGGTAAGAAGATGAACGAGTAAACAAAGTGATGATATTTTAGATATTTTATTTACTTATTTATGGGTTTTTGTTTGTCGTATTGATTCAGGGTATAAGCAAATCGACGTCCATAATTATTTACTATAGTCTGCCATTGACACTACTATACATTTAACTTTATAAATTTAAAGGAAAAACTAAATTCTTCTTCTTATTGAATCAGTTTATATTTGTTTAAATGTAAAATACTATTGAATTTGCCAACGCGAATCGATATTATTTACTGATATTTTTCTTTAAATTTGTTGGTACGAGTTACGGTCAGTGGCGCACACAATTGAGTCCTGGGGGTTCGGACCCTCTTCCCAAAGTCCTTGATTTTTTTCCGATTGATTATAATTCTATGTATATAGTACGTAAAACTTAATTAAGTGTCTGTTATTAATAATTAATTGTATTAATTAATGCTATTTTTTATTTATTAATTTTTTACTGTTTTTTGTTCCCGAAAATCGACAAAATTAAAAGAATATGTTGAGCGTTGTATTGAAGCATGGTACGAGAACAGTGGACTTTCCACCTTGGAGCCCCCCCCCCCTTGAAAAATTTCTGTGTGCTCTACTGGTTACGGTTGTAGGTTATCCAGCAAAGGTCTTGCATGGGCTTGTATTTTTGAGCCAGCCTTATATTAAAAGATCGTTTTAAATGCCTGAAAAGTTTGAATTCCAGCATATTATTTACTAGAGAGTACCAAATCAATTCCACTTAATTTTTTTATATTTCCTTAAAATCATTGAGAAATTTTTTGAAAAAAGTTCCAAAACTCAATGCCTTAAAGGTATGTTATCTTATACTGGAATGAAAAAAAAAAGTAAAAATTTCTATCAATCCGGCTTTAAAATATAGAATTAAGGAAATACAATTACTTTTATATAGATTTGGTTAAAAAAAGATTCCTTTACATAACTATTATTTTTGGGTTTTTTAAATACATATCTATATTACCAATACAATTACCAAAGAGTAAAAGTTAATTAAATTGAAAATTCTAGATAGCCGAGTCTTCAAATATGAATAAACGCAAGACATGAAAATGATTGTAATCACAGTTTAATATAATGTAATAATCACAATTTATATTGTCATAACAGGAGAGAATTTATAATGAATTCAATTGTAGTAATAAGTTAAATTTATAGGAAGATTTTCATGAATCAAAATAGAGCAAAAGAAATATGCGAAAGAGTAAAAATTAAATTGAAGGGAAAAAAATAAGTTAAGTGACTAAAAATTTGTATGAAATTAATAAATAAATTATTAATACATATATGCTATTTACGAGCCTTGTATGGAAAATATTCCTTATAATACAAATTCCTGTATAAACAAAGTTATTTGTATTAGTATTGATATGTGTGAGTTCTTTGTAATAGTATAGATCCTATCTTATAAAAATATAGATATTCAAGGAAAAAAATAATTAAAACAAAAAAAATTAGAATTTTTTTCAGACTGAAATTTAAATTTAAAAATCCCTCTGCTGCTACTTATAATGTTTTTTTTTCAATCTTTATTTCTAAAATCTTAAAATGAAAGAAATAAGCTTCTGAAATATGCTTTTTAATATATAATAGTTTTAATATGTCTTTTTTAATCGCCTAAAATAAATTTAAATTGCTCATTACATACAATGAGCATAAAATAACATTTATATTACACAGGAATTATTTTATTGAAGAGTTTAAGAATGAAATACAAGCTCATTTTTCTTTTCAGTCCAAAGGCATAAAAAAGAATAACCTTAATTTGCATTGTATATTACATGTAATTAATATTTCGTAATAAATGGTTTTCCCAGATGGTTTTCCTTGATAACATGATTGATTATATATGCCGCAATGTAGTTTATCTTTGTAATGCGTCCTTTTGACAATGGACGTTGATTATAATGATGAAAGTCTCACAATTGAAGCATTTACCAATTGCTTGCAGAAATAAAGGTTTAAGAAAACAAATTTCTTTATGCGAGGTTTGCATAATAAAGTAATTTTATCGGGTGAATAAATTAATTATCAGATGCAAGTGTGCTGTCTTTAGTTAATGCATACTAGAAGGTATCCAAGAAAACCCTTCCGGAAAAGAAATATCACACTACCAGTAAATGAAATATGACTTTATCTTCATTGTCACAATGAATATATTAATTATACATTCCTGGAAATAAATTAAAAAGAGGTAAAATAGCAGATTCTAAAAGCCGCAAGAGGATTATAAATTAAAACAAACTTAAAATATATAGGATAGCAAATTTTAATTTCAATCTCTTATATTTTGATTTGTTTTATTATTATCACAACATTTATTGTAGAGTGAATTTATAACAAATAAGAGCAAAAAAGAAGCGGGGATTATATTTTTCATTTTAAGATCACAAATGTTTGAAAATTTTATTCTACAACTGAAGTAATTTCTGCGTCAGTTAAATATGCGATGTTATTGGTTATTTATTTATTTATTCATTTTTAATCCTACCCTAGATTTAGGCATGATTACTATGAACCTATGACAGGCAGCCAATACAATTCAGAAACATAATAAAATTTGCAATGATTTTTAACACTAATAGCTGCTGTCCTGTCCCCGAGTCTGGATCACGAGACCAAATGGTTTTCTATTGGTTGTTGTTGTTCTCGTGTCCATGTATTTGGAAAAAAAATCTCTAGATTCCACCAAAGGTGGCAACAATTGAGAAGCAATTTAGAGGCGTCCTGGGTAAAGGGGATCTCCTGAAATGGGCAAACTATAGAGCGAAAGTCATCCACCAATGAAATGACAGGAGATTAAGATCTCATCCGAGATCATGTGCCCAATAAAATCTCCAACACTGCAGTGTGTCCATAAGTGTATTTAAGACAGAACTTTAGTGCTCTTGGGGTGAAAGCTTGGCACTCGAAGATATGTTTTGTTGGGAGTGGTTGGATTTCAGGGCTTGTTTTTAAGTTGTATGTAAGGACTTGTTTTATCAAATGGTCTCCTCAGATGTCTATAGCATTACATAATGGGAGAGCTGGAGAATCTTCTAAGGCGAATCCATAAAAGTGTTTCGCGAGTCATGCCCAGTAGTAACTCTAAAGCTAGCGACATCAACAGGTCTTGAAAGATCACAAAAAAATTGGGACTTTCTCGTCAGAAACTTCAATTCTTTCCCTTCAGAGAGTCCCTCAAAAATGAGCCTTAAATGTAGCATTGATAATTCTTTTAACAATTTGATAACAAACTGGTGGATTAGGTTGGGAAAGACAAAGCCTTAGCCAGTGTGTCAGCAAACTCATTACCCATGACACCATAATGACTTCGAATCAACTGTACGGTAACACTGGGACCGATTTCCTTCAAAGAATTTATAAAAAGTTGAATACAAATCCATTGATTGAAGGTAGGACTGTGTGAATTATTAAAAATGTATTATTTTAGGATACTATTGTATAATGATTTATATAATTTATGCTTTTAACTTCCCATATAATAAACTATACCACAAGCATTGTTTCTTAAAACTAATTCATAGCAGCACTCATGATGATCCTAAATAAGATTTGATCGCATAAATGCATGTCAATAAAATTCGCGAAAGACAAAATATGGATAAGGCCTAACACTTCTGAAGGGCAATCTAATAGTTATATGAGAATATTTTAGTTAATATAAAATAAGAAATCTAAGAAAATTTTATACCAATTACACAAAATTATTATGCGTGTGAAAGATATGTATTTCAATAATAATCTTTTAAACAATTATATATTGTAGTATTTGTAAGAAAATTAAATGATAAACTCAGTTAATTAGATTTGAGTTTTCAGTTATTTTCAGTAAAAGTTAAAATATGTAAGAATTATTATCATAAGAATAAAGTAAATAAGAATTTGCCTTATTTTAAGCATAAAAGCGTCATAAAATTTTATGCATAAATCCTTATTTGAATTAATTATGGTTTTATAAAATTGTATTTAAGGTATCCGACTACCTTTGGAACGTAGTCTCGAAAGCGCGTATAAATGAATAACTTTTTTAATATTTAGTATCATTTGAATGAGAACATACATATGAAATTCATTTAAGAATATTATTACAAGGAAAAATTATTTAAACGCCATTTTTTTGACAAAAAAAAAAGCAGAAAGAGCGTCATATTTTCAAAACATTCTCCTTTTATGGAAAATGTTTTTATGATAATAGTATTTTGCCTGTTTAGAAGTGGATTTTTATTCATATTTTAATTCATCAGCATAGAGAAATTTTTACAAAAAAATAACATCAATTGATCGTAACTCTGAAAATAATGCGTATTTTTCAAAAATCCTAGTTCAGGCTCTGTAAAGAAGTTTCATCTATATTATTATTATAGAAGCGTTTTCCCATAAAAGGAGAATGTTTTGATATATATATATATATCATTATTTCTTCATTTTTTGCCCAAAATTTGCATTTATGTAAATTTTATTGTAGTAATATTTTTATGAATATTTTACATATGCTTATATATTTTAATTCAGGTGACATTAAATATCAAGATATGTGTTCATTTATACGCACTTTCAAAAGCATGGGTACGAACGTTGTCACAGGTATCTTAAATATAATATATATCGATCTTTTTTACGTTATTTTAAAAAGAAAGAATTTTTCTTGATAGTTATAGCACTAGAAACTATAGCGGCGAATACTGGCAGCCGATTATTAATCCATTAGTTTGGTAATCGAATATTTTCTATGCGCATAATACATGTAAAAGGCAGGCCATTATAAATATGGAATATCAATGTCATATAATTAATTTGTATCTTATTATGATCTCTTTAGTGAATGATTTATTGAAGTAAAGTGAAATGAAACATGATTAGTTTCATCATTTTTCATGAATAAAAAAAAACACCTGCTCTCTTATACTGGTGTTATAAGAAATGAATAAATTAAATTGTATATACTAGATACAGCTTTATATGTAATTTTGTATTAGTAAACCTTATCCGCGTATTTAGTAAATTTTCAAAGTTTTTTGATTGCTGATAACAAAATTTTATAAAAATGGAAAAATCAGAGAAATTTTTTTAATTGCGTATGTACATATATACATTATAGATTTCCTTATTTATTTATTAAGGCATTTTATTTTATTGTTCTAAATGTAGAACGTATACAACGAAAATTATTTCATGATGCCTTTATTTATATGTGTGCGTGAAGATTGTTCCACTATGTATTCGAGATAAAAAAAAATTCTGATTATAATCAGGGTAATCTATTGCTTTAGCAACTAACACTCAAAAAGCATAAATGGCGATAAAAATACTAATATTTATCAACTCTCTAGTTAGTTAATAGCTATTAATTCTCTAAAACACATAAATAACAGCTCAAAGCCATTTTTATTTTCACAAAAATTAAATATAAAAAACTCCACTGTGTTACCATTTTTAACTTAATTTTCGAAAATACATCGAAAACAAAGATAATAATCAGGGAGAGGATCAACTTTACAAGAATGCTTATGTAAGTATAGAAAAGTAAAATGACAGATTAACTCCTTAAGATTATTCTAAGTCTATTAATTGCGTATTTTATACATTTTTTACTTTGAAAAGTGGCAAAGGGCATAAGTTTATATAATACTTTGAGTATTGTCAATAGATACAGCTTGATTATTCTTATGAAGTGACTTGACAAGTACATTTCGTTATTTAGATATTAAAATATTAATAAGCTGCTACTGTTTTAAAAACACCTTGATCAAATATATTTTCACAATTTCCAAACATATGAGGTATCAAGACAGGATTGATTGGAAGTAAAATAATTTGAAATATATTTCACTAGCGAATAATGTTGAAAAAAAAACTTTACGAAGTTCTACAATGGTTTCCGTTGAGAAGATGGCGTTTGATTAAATTAAATGTGAGCGTAAAAATTATCTGCAAGAAAGAAGATCTTTGAAAAAAAGTAAAGCAAAAAGAAGAACGAAAAAAGAAAAGAAAAAAAGACAAGAGAAAGTCATTAGATTTTCACGAAGAGAATTTCTCATTTTCATCGTCGCCATTTTGTTAATTTAACGTTGTTGATTCTACGCAATTGTGTATCTTTTGGCTTCATCTTCTGTAGTTTTAAAACTAAATTAAAGGCGGTATAGCACGTCAATTATGTCACAGAATTCCAATAATCGAATTTATTTCTTTGCATAGATAAATTTGGAACTGTAAAATAAACTTTCCATTTCTTATTTATTATTTAATTTTTGATAACTAAAATAAAGTTTACTTTCAGTTTAACACTATTATTTATTTTGAGTGAAGTAATTATTTGTTTTGTCAAAAATTTTGTTTAATTTAAAAAAATACATTAATAAAATTTAGAGAAAAGAATTTATTTTGCAAAAAATTGAAAAATATAACTTTATTTAATATTTTTTAACTTTTACTAAAACGTTGTGCTGGTGAATATTTTAAATTAAGTCAAAGTTAAGTTAAAGAGAAAGTTTGATTTGTATCGTAAATTATTAATTTAAATGGTAATAATGATAATTAATTAATGTGGCAGTGTACCGCTAAGTAATAATTACATTGAAAATTAATTGCATTAAATTTAGCTATTATTAAATATCTTTAAATATATTTCAGTTTTTAATATTATGTCTATTTTGTATTATTGGTCAGAATTATAAGTAGAGATATTTTAAAACGGATTTTCTCAAATGACATTATATTTTGAAAAAATTGGTACTTACGTATTATCGCAACCGTATTGGTGACATTATATGAAACGAAGCATATGGTGGTCAGTTCACGCACGACACACACAAAATTGATGTTGCCAACTTGGTAAGTTATCTTGAACGCTGGCATTGTTGCAATACTGTATAAGTACCAAAAATTTTAAAAGAAGATCTTCAAATGCTGAATTCGAATTCGGGATAAAAGAAAAAAAAGTTTACCAATTAAAGGTTAATGAACTGGAAAAAATTGGGTACTTTTTTGTTTCGCTGGCGCAGGTGATAAAGTCACCAAAAATGGTACAACCGACGCTAAACGGAATATTCCAGCTGGTAACCTTTTAAAACTACATTTTCAAAACAAATCGTAGACTTTTCTTATCAGTAATGTCTTTTTCATAACACATCAAAGTTGATGAAAAACTAATAAGAAGAAATATTTATTTGCATTTTTATGTGTATATTGTGCTTTGTCGCCAATAACGCCAACTTGGCGAGATTTCTGCCGGTGAAACGGAAAAGCACCAAAAATTATTTAGATGATTGTAATCGTTTTATGGACTATGAAGCCAAACACGGAGAGAAAGGAAAAACACTTAATTCTGTTCTGTCAATATGTTTGTAGTATGCATATCTTATCGGGTAACATCGCCAATGTTCGCATTGGTGACAACTCAAGAAGCAGTTGCACTTATAAAGAGACTCCGTAAAAGAATTTCTGAGTACAATAGTATATGAATGTAAAAATAAATTTCAAGTAGAATTAAAGGAAATAAAATATTAAGATGAGGAAAGAAATGCCAAAATGGACTAAGGGAAAAGAAACAAAACGAGCTACTTAGGTTTCAGCCCATCTAGAAAGTGTTTGCCACTTCAAAAACGGTCACAAAATACCATGATATGAAGCTGATACTGCAAAAAAAATTCCTGGATGATTGAACACAATAACTTTCTTTATAAGTTGTTTTGTTTTTTCTTCTGAATTTTACGAAAAATTATTACAGTTGGTTCTTACCTATTAAGCAAGAGAACATAATGGAGTTCTACTAAGATTATTAGATCATTCTATCAGAGTGTGTTATCGGACAAAAGTAGGTTATTCATTTAAAAACAAACAATCCCTCGCCTGAATAATATAGTTTTTGTTAGATGCATCAGACAACTTGTTAGACAAATATCAGATTTCAACAAAACAAAAAAAAAAAAAATTAAGTTCCACCAGACGTAAGAGGCATTTCTTCTCGTATATGATAGGTCACAGATAACTCCAGAGTAACTTACTTTGGTACTTACGTACTATCGCAACAATGTCAACGTTCAAGATAATTCACCAAGTTGGCAACACCTATTTTGCTTGTGTCGTACTCACTGAATTGGTAACCATGAACTTCGTTTCATCTATTGTCGCCAATACGGTTGTGAGAGAAGTAAGTACATTTATTTCCAAGTTAGATGACTATATAAGGAGTGTCTTCAAAATTGTAATAGGTATTTAACATTTTTTTTTTTTTTTTTTTTTTTGCATTTTCCAAAATATATCTAATATATAAAATTTTCGTGTCACAGTGTTTGTAACCAAACTCCTCCGAAACGGTGTGGTCGATTCTTATGAAATTTTGTGCGTATATTCAGTAGGTCTGAGAATAGGACGTAAACTATTTTTCATTCCGATATTGTAATTAGTTAAAAAGATATTAATTAAAAACCTTAAAATGCTTAATTGTCTTAACCCTACGCGTTATTTTTCCCGCCTAGCGTCGTGAATGAACAGAGGGTGAAATTTTTCGGTATTCTCGACGTTATTTAAACAGCCATCCGATTTTTGTTTTTTAAATCAGACAAAAAATAATTACAGAGTCGAAAAAATAATTTCTTTCGCCACGATACAGTATAGTCCTTTTTGCAAAATAATAATATTTTCTATTTTTTATGATTTTTTTAAAATCCAGTTAAGACCGATGCGTTTTTATGAAAATCTTTTTCTAAATCGTTGCGTATGAATTTATTTTCATGTTATTAAAACGATATTTTGTGTAAAATAAGTTCATGCGTTTTTCTTTTTGAATCAGTCATTTAAAAAATAAAATGCTGAAAACTTTTTTTCTATGACTTTTTAAAAAATACTCAAAATTTTAACTCAACATTAAATAACTTCGTCATTTATTAAAATCATCGTACGAAACTTTTTTTACGTTTGTAGAATAATGTTGTCCAACTTCTGCGTGAAGAATGAAAAACTTTCTTAAAAATTACGGATTTAAAAATTTTTTTTTGTGATTTTCGTAAAATACCGTTTTTGTAAAAAGTAATTTAAGCAGTTTTTTTTACATTTTTTATTTCAAAGTACTTTGATTTTGCAATTAACGTGTGAAATTTCAAAACTTTAACGTGAAAGTTAAGCCCTAAAAAAAATGAAAACTTTAAAAAAATTCTCAATTGCGTCGAGGTCATTCACTTTGCGTTAGCTTTCTGTTTGGAAGACGGGAAAAGGTTGAGATAGCTTTGAGTCTTTCACTGATGCAGAAAAAGGGGAATTCCTTCATAACACTGCTATTTGCGGCGGGACGCTCATTCATATAACGCATCACAACCGGCAGTTTTTTTTATTCTTAAAGATTGATTTATTGAAGAACAGTGGAATATAAGAAAAATATATCATAAAAAATATAAGGAAATATTCTGAAATAAATGAAATATTCTTTTTGAATTTTATACTGTAAATGTGTAAATAAAGGCTTTTTACCTTTTTTTTTGCAACTTTTTTTAAAATCTAACACTAAAAAACAACGCAATTAAGAAATAAACAGTCGTTTCAATAGGTAACGGTAAGAATTTTTGCATTAATTATATTTGTGAAAAATTTAATCGCGTTTTTACTCCATTATCATTATTTTAAATAAGTTTATTTGCAATACATTTAAATGTATTGCTTTAAATAAATATTTTTTTAAAATAAAGTAGTATTGCTTACTGTAAATCATTAAACGAAATTTTTCAATCGTTATGTATGGATTTCTTATAATTATGATAAGTAAACCATCTAAACTAAAAAAGTTCATACTTTCTCAGTGATTTAATACACTTATAAATACCAAACATCATTTATTTCGTCACGATACGAATTTTTTTCCCTTCAAAACAATAATACTTTGCCTATTTTAAGATTCCTTCTAAAATGAATAAATATCGATGCATTTAAATGAATATGATTTTTAAAAAGTTCATTGATCATCTAGAATCAGTAATTTAAAAAATAAAATAACAAAACTATCCTTTTTTTTTAAAGAATTTAAAAAGAACTTTTTTTTATACAAAATAATGATATTTTGCATATTTTATGATTTTTTTCTAAAACGAATCAATATCGGTGTCGAACATTTAAAAAAATCCACAACTTTACTTCAAAATTTAAAATGGTAGTGAAATTTCGTAATTTGAAAATGTTAAACGAGAAAGCCATGACACGCACTCACGGGCCATGCACTCACATCGTACGCGTCATACCCACACAAAAAATCTGGCATCAGAAAGAAAGGAGAAAATTAACATAGGGATTAAGTTATACCCTCGGTAAAAGCCCGTGCAACCGGCCATGCAGCTA